>SEYY01011786.1:0-13151 GCA_009176605.1 Armadillidium nasatum | reverse complement strand
GGAAAAGTTTAAGAAGCAAAGTTAGAGTTGACTTTTTTTGCAAAACGCCAGAAAGGGCGAGAGGAAGAGGAACCATAAAGATTAAAAAATTTGAGGCGGAGAAAAGAGTTTTTGATATCTCGAAGAATAGATTTTGCATGATTCTGGGATGAAATATAATTTGAATGAGTTTCAGGGGTTTCAAGATGACGGTAATCTCTGAAGGCAGCATCCCTGCGGCGGATAGCGCGAGAACAAGTAGAGTTAAACCAAGGTTTGTTAGGTTTAGTAGAATGGAAAGAATATGGAATGTACGCCTCCATGCCAGAGAGAATCACCTCTGTTATGCGCTCAGCACACTCCGAGGGACCTCTCCCACGAAAGCAATTATCATTCCATGGGAAATCATTGAAGTACAACCGTAAGTCAGACCAGTTAGCAGCACCGAAGTGCCACAAACGTCTCCTCGCCGAAGGCGAGTTTTGTTCTTGTGGAAGACTTGGAAGAGACAGAACAAGATACGGAGATAAGGAGGTGATCGGATGAACTCAGATTAGGAAAGAGTTTAACAGTAAAAGGAGAAGGATAAGAGGTTAAGAAAAGATCAAGTATGTTTGGTTCATCACCAAGGCGATCAGGTATGCGGGTAGTGGTTACACCAACTGCTCAAGGTTGTTCTGGATTGAAAGTTGTAGGCGAGTTCACCGGCTGGATCATGAAAACTAGATGAAAGCCATTGGCGGTGGTGAATGATGATTTCGGAGAAAGGAGAAGAAGATAGAATGTGCTCTATTTTGCAGTTTAAATGGTCGAAGAATCTTTTATAGTCAGGAGAATTAGGAGATAAATAGACTTAACAAATAAATTTAGTAGTAGAAGTGCAAGTGAGCTTTATCTATAAAATAGAGAATTCAGGAAACTCCCAATTAGATACACGAGAACAAATAACATCAATGCGTAAATATGCCCAACAACCACCTTTGGCTGAAAATTGAGGAAAGAGACAGTAAGAGATAACATAATAAGGTTTGCTGTCAGCACTCTCAAGTACCTGAGTTTCGATTAGAAACAAAGAGATGAGGTTTAGAAGAAGAGAGGTGGTGTTCGACAAAGGTGAAATTAGAAAAAAGACCGCGACTTATTCTCCCTCTGCTTGACATCTTTTACTTTTTCACTCTTGATCCTCTACCTGTTGGAATTTCAGTGACATTTTGATACTGCACTGGGTATTGTGAAAACTCTCGACCAGCTTGGCACAAAATCTCATTTGCCAATCTACTTTATTTTGGTTTTGTTTTCTACTTCTTTATTTTTTCTTTGTAATTTCGTATGAGTCATACAAAACATTCTGTATTTAGACATCGAGACATACAAGACATTCTGTATCCGGACATCATTTCTTTTTGTTTTATTTTTAAACCTGTTCATAGTGACATTCAAAAATATCTGTTTCATCCTTACCTCTTAGTAAATGTGATTTTGGAGGAAAAGGTTGTTTTCACTGCTTTCTCCCATTTAACTGTATAATTTTTATATTTTTAAGTGTATTTATTAGTTTACCAATTAGTTTTTCTTTATTTAACTGCAGTTCTCAGCAGTATATATATATATATATATATATATATATATATATATATATTATATATATATATATATATATATATATATATATATATATATATATATATATATATATATATATATATATATATATATATAATCTTCCACTCTTCAAGGCTTCCATCTGTGCCCACCTGAGGGATGTGCGTTAGGTCTGTGTTTGAATCAGTTTTCTTCCCCCTTGTGTGTGTGCCCCCTCCTTGAAAAGGGCTCTGCTCGTGAGTGGTGGCGATCTGTTTAAAAAAAAAAAAAAAAAAAAAAAAGTAGTTTAACCATTAATAGTTTCAAGTAGTCAATAATTCATTTCCCAACCCAAGTTCAATTCTCCTGCGCCAGATATCAAACCCCAGGATAGGACTAATAAGGCCTACTAATAACTTTTTAATTAATTTAATTTTATAGTTTTCATTAAGAAATGAATCTTGATATATTATATTATTATTGTGGACCAATAATAAACAATATTAAATTAACTAAACACAAGTAATTATCACGTTATCAAAAGTCAAACTTTTATCACAAGATTGTACCATAGATGTTTTCTCTACAAAGTCAAAATTATACCGTTTTCAAAATACATTACTGGATACGTTATCTATTACGGATGCGCGCGCACGCCTAATAGATGCCTATAAACAAATGAATAAAGTTTTAATGTCATAGAATATTTTATTTAATTTTTTACTGTTTAATATTTTTTTTTTTTTTACAAATATTTAGTTTAATATTTTACTATTAATAATTATTTAATTTTAATATTTCACAAATTATTTTAATACATGATTTATTGCACTACAATATTTTTTAGAAAGTGATTTTGAAAATCATTTGAATATACAGGTGATTTCGTGATTTTGAATTTAAAATCATTCTGTTGTGGTGATTTTAATTTGATTTTCAAAATCACTAAATTTAGTGATTTTGCCCATATATATATATATATATATATATATATATATATATATATATATATATATATATATATATATATATATATATATATATATATATATATATATATATATATATATATATATATATATATATATATATATATATATATAAGATTGAATTACAATTTTCTTGAAAATGTCGAGAAAAAAAGTTTAAATAGAATCGAATAGCTGTGTAACTGAACTGACGTACAACAGATGCTTCAATGTTTTGAACTATTTGTTAAAAAAAAAATGATAATAATTAGAGGCTGAATAAAATTGTGTCGTGAGTCAATTATCTCCTATTTTGCTATACATTATTTGTGTCACGCATCCTTCAATTTCTTTTTCAGCTTCGTTATTTGATGAGAAAAAGATGATGTATTATGCTAAGCAAGAATTAAATAAAAACCAACTCTTCATGAAATTAATGCATTCTCTTAAATCACTTTATGAAGTCCCATTAACTGAGCAATCTATTTCTGTAAGTGAAGTATATATATATATATATATATATATATATATATATATATATATATATATATATATATATATATATATATATATATATATATATATATATATATATATATATATATATATATATATATATATATATATATATATATAATTTTGAGTGCATGTCTGATAATATTAACAAGAGAATTAGAGAAAAGCCTATTGGCAGTAGTGAGCATTGAAATAGACGAAAATGATTTCTCTCAAAGGATAAGAAAGAATGCGCTCCGTTATGATGTTTAGATAGTCAGAATTTTTAATATATTTTAGAATTAGGTGATATATAGACAGAACAGGTGAATTCATTCTTTGATTGGCAAGCTGTGAAACATTCAGAAGACTCTAAATTAAAAGCTTAGCATCTTTACCGCGTATGTGCAACATCTTCCTTTGACTGAAGATTTGGAGTAGAGACAAGAAAGGAACAGAGGAGCGTTTGTTATCTGGGCATATAAATACCTGAGGTTCGGTTACGAACATGGGATGAGGTTTACATGAAGAGAGGTGGTGGTCAAGAAAGTGTAGAATCTGCGAGTGTTACAGAAATTAATGAAGAAAGAAGACTGTGTACCATGACAGGATTTAAAAATCATAATTGGTTATGAGAATAACATTCTAACAAGTATCAGTCTAATAAAGTACCCTGATGGTCACTTGGTAGTATTGAAATGTCTATTATGCATTCAGATATTTGTATCGAATTTTTATTTTATTGCATACATTTGCTGGATCCAGAATCGAATGATTTTCTACAGATTTGTTTCTAACTACCATATTTTATTAATCAAGTATTTAAAGAGGTTTTAAAATTCTTGACGAGGGAACTAAGTACCATAGCATTGAAAAATTCTTGCTCTACTTTCGCTTCAATAAATCGATTACTATTACCCTTTGCTGCTACATTAAAAGGAACTAAGAAGTTTAAAAATATTTCACAGTATCCTGGTGATGATCTAACATGTAGTATTATATTTCTTTTAGAAAATGTTATATTGTAAAGAGCGAAAATTATGACTTGCAGAAAGCAGCATCTGGAAAGGTTTGGTAATTGAATATTTGTAAATTTTAAAATTGTATTAAAAACTAATTTTGTATTCGTTTCGTAGCTCTATGCTGTAAAAGATGAAATTACTTTTTTAACACGTGGAGAAGAAATACATTGTAAAATTATTAATAAAAAAATTTTTTATTTTTTTTTTGAAGATGCTAAAAGAGAAATGAAGGAGGAGGAAATAAAACTTTATAATTAAAATTAATAATTATGATCAGTTAGTCATTTTTAATTTGTACGTTGTAATATCATTAAATTTGAATTTGTGTATGAAATTATTAAAAAAAGGCCTCTCATTTCTAGCTGTTAAACAGTTAAATCCCATACTGGGAATTTAACGCTTTTTTTTTTTACTTGCACTTTTACTTGTAGTGACGTTAAACGATTTCTTTACATTGTGAAATTAATTCCTTTTCAGAGCTCTCCAAATTCTTCACTGAGTGCCAACATATTGTCATCAAGTCATCCAAAAATGGAAAAGTTAAAAGAAATTTTACTTAGTCATTTTAATTTCTACAAAGCAAGCAATCGATCAACGAGAGTCATGGTTTTTTCACAGGTACTTGATTCATAGCTTCAAAGTGCTTTAAATTTAACTGTGATTTACAGTATATTTTATTAAAACTTCTCCCCCTTCCCCCCCACACCAAAAAATTTAATCAGAAAGTTGTTTAAATATAAATATCGTTGACAAACTTTTAGAAGTTTTATGCATAAAGTATATAAAACTTTCAGATGAAAAAATACTATTTTAAAAAGTATTTAAATCAGAGTTGCAGAACTGGTAAATTTTTTTTGCCAGCTGCAACTCAGGTCCCATCATTTTTAAGTTATCTTCCTCTAAGCCTTTTTATTTAATAGTAAAACATTTTTTCCTTTCCATCCCCAAAAGCTTTATATTGCTTTTCCTGCAACCGAAAAAAAATTTCTTTTGCTGTGCTCCATCACTAGCTCTGCGAGCTATTTATATATTACTACATTGTATACACAAACAAGGTTTTAAGATGCCGATTACGAACCCTGGGCGTTGAGCGTTCGAAATTTGCCACTTTATATATATATATATATATATATATATATATATATATATATATATATATATATATATATATATATATATATATATATATATATATATATATATATATATATATATATATATATATATATATATATATATATTTCCCTGGAAAGGTTTTCACCCTGTCAGTGGGACCAGTATATTTCACCATCTGCTCTGCTCTAGAGTGCTCTAAATTTTATTTTTTTTGGCTCGTTGGTTTCAGTGCCAGTCCTTGAGTTTTATTTCACCTACCAAATTCCATCAGAGTTGGGGAAATACCGGAAACCTAGTCAAATTCCACCAGAGTTGGTGGGAAGTCAGAATCATAGCCAGTTAGTGACCGACGTATCTCTATGCACATAATTGAAAATGTGCAAGTCAAAGGAAATTGGAAAAATAGATGAAGGAAGTGTGTTCCAGATTTTACTAGTTGAATACGGAGACTGTTGAAAAGCGTGTAGCTTGAGCCCTTCTCAGTGGAGGAGGTATGCAACGAGAGAGTTCAGAAGATCAATGTCCGTTGATATAGATAAAATATAGAGAGAATGACACAACAATTTGACTATCAGAAAGAATAGTGAGAGCGTAAATTAAGACGAAAAACCCTAGACTCCACCTTTTCAAGGAAAACTGTATGAGTGAACCATATGTGACGCATATTCATAAAGGTGCAAGCAACTCGGGTGGTGTGAAAAAATTACGAAGGCGTCTCAGAACACCCAACCTCTTGGAAGCTTGTTTAAAAAGAGAAGTAATGTGTTCCTTCTAAGATAGGTCACGAAAAAAGAAACACTGAGAAAATTAAGGAAGGACAATTATTTAAGTTGTGTGTTTTCGAAGATGTCGTGGTTGTGTGGAAGGTTGTATCGAGTTGAGAGAGGAGGAACAGAATTTTTGAGACATTAAAAACAATCTTATTTCTCTGCCCCAGATTGAAATACGACAAAGGTCAGTTGCTCCAAGGCCATCATTCATACCTCAATTAATTGCTCTTGGAAGTGGCATCTTTTAAATTAGAATGAGTAATGAAGGGTGGAGTCATTAGCAAATGAATGAATACGTGATTAAGTAATTGAGAGATGGTCTTTAATGAAAACTAGAAAAGAGTTGGAGCTAAAAAAGATCCTTGAGGAACACAACTATTAATAAATTTAAAGGAAGAACTGTTGCACTCTTCAACAGCTGCTATGGGACGACCAGAAAGAAAATTAGAGAGGATAAATTCCGAAAGAGAGAAGTTTTAAAAACCAAAGATTTATTGTGCTACACCCTATTGGAGGCTTTCGATATGTCTATCGTGATACCAAAAGATTTACTAAAATGCCGAAGAGAGTAGGACCAAGAGTCATAATGTTTTTTTTTTTTTTTTTTTTTTTTTTTTTTTTTTTTTTTTTTTTTTTTTTTTTTTACAAAAGCCAAACTGGCGATCAGAGACAAGATTAGAAGATTTGAGATCATTCCAACTCTTAACAAGAAACAAGAACGGAGGTTGAAAAAATGGAACGGTAGCTGAAGAGTGTGTTTCCCCATTTTTCCAAATCATTTATATTTAAAATTTTAATTTCTTCTAAAGAAGATTATTTCTACTCTTGCTTAGCTTACTGATGGTATCCCTCCTGTGGTTCTCAAAATTTGTCCTTTTTAGCTTGCCTTCTGTTTTGACAAAATATTTCGTCTCAGTTTTTGTACTTCAACCTTCCCTTCTGGCTGAATGAGAGCTCGTTTACAGCCAGAAGGGAAGGTTGAAGTACAAAGATAGAGACGCAATATTTTGCCAAAACAGAAAACAAGCTAAAAAGCACAAATTTTGAGAATCACAGGAGGGATACCATCAGTACCGTTCGCCATCCTAGTGTAAAGCTAAATGAGAGTAGAAATGATCTTTAGAAGAAATTACAATTTTAGACATAAATGATTTGGAAAGTTGAATTAGCTGCAAAAGTCTGAGCAAAAAGTTCAGTTATTGAAGAAGGTAAAACGGCAATTGTGCTGAAAGAAAATACTAGTGGAAGGAAAGAGGAAGAGGCAAAGTTTGAGTTAACATTTTTTGCTAACTGCATGAAAAAGAGAAGAAGAGCCAGAAAAATTATTGCATTTTGTATTGAGAAATGAGTTTTTGGTGTTACAAAGAACAAGAACAGATTTTCACGATTTCGGGATGAAATATAAATTGCACGATTTTCTTTGCTTTGAAAACATTAGTAATTCTTGAAGGCAGTATTCCTGCGGCAAATAGCACAAGAATAAGTAGAGTTAAACCAAGGTTTGTAAGGTTTAGTAGAAGGGAAAGATTATAAATGTTGTCTCCATGCAACAGTGAATCACCTCAGTAACGTGCTCCGCACAAGCGATTATCATTCTACTGGAAATCAAAGAAGTCCGAGCAGCTTGAGCACCGAAATGTACTAACTTTTCCTCGAAATACGCGGGAATCTTTTTTGGGGAAGACTTGAAAAAATAGCAGAAGATACTGAGATAAGAAAGCCATCGGAAGAACCCAGGGAAAGATAGAGTTTGGTAGTTTAAAGAGGATTAGAAATTTTAAAAAAGGTCTAGAATGTTGGGTTTATCTCCAAGACGATCAGGAATACGAGTAGGGGGCTGTTGCTGCTCCTACTCGAGGTCGTTTTGGTTGGAGAATTGAAAGGCACGTTCATCGGCTTTCATGAAAACTAGAAGTCATTGGCAGCGGTGAGCATTGAAATTACCTAATATGATAATTTCTGAGAAAGGAGAAGAAGAGTGAATGTTCCCTGTTTTATAGTTTATATAGTCAAAGAATTTAGGATAGTCAGTAAATTAGGAAATAGGTAAACAGAACAAATGAATTTAGACTTATAATGGCAAGAGAGCTTTAGCCAAAATGTGGAAAATTCAGAACTTATTATTAGAGAAACGAGCGTAAACAAAATTGTAGCACACAACTTAATTTAGCTGAAAATTGAAGATAGAGACAGTAAGAGGAAACAGAAAATGGTTTGCTATCGGAACGCTCAAGCACCTGAGTTTCTATCAAGAATAAGAGGTTAGGTCTAAAAGAAGAGAGGTGGTGTTCAACAAAATGGAAATTCTTTTGGAGACCAATAATGTTACAGAAATTAACGAAAAAAATAGACCAATAACTAGGGCATGTCGGATGCAAAGTCTTAGTTGCACCAATCTTATATCACCTATCAATAGTTTTACTTAGGAATGTGACTACAAAATAACTAGATATTACAAATAGCAGGAAACTTAAATCTTGTGATCATTGAATATTTTCAATCTTGTTTCAGCCTTCATGAGCTCAGTAAAAAAAATTTGTATTGGTACAAGGTATCGATGAATTTAGAAGTATCAGTATCAGTTAAAATTTTGGTATCGCTCCATCCCTACTATTAATCAAGGTATGTCTCCCCTGACATCTTCAGTTTGTATAAAATGGTGTGTACCAATCTTTCACAGTATATATAATCTTTTCGTGACTTCCTACTTACTTTCACCAAATATATAATTCCCTCCCCTACTTACTTGATTATTATTCACCTTTCTTCTTTCTTCAACCAGTAAGTTCCATCATTATCCTTGCTAGTCATCTTTCTCCGCTTAATGAATTGGCTCAACCTGTATCTAATATCCCTTTTATATCGCCGTAATCCTCCTCATCTTTCTTCTTTTCCTCTTCAAAAAATATCTCATCTTCCGTATTTTGTATACTTTCCACTTTTTTTCCTCAATTTTCCCTTCCTTTTCTCTTTGATACTTGTTACTCCACTTATTGGGACACGATCATGTCCAATGGTATTCTGAATTACATATGACACATTTGGTTACTCTTCCAAATCTAATTGGATTCTTTTTCTTATTTCCCTCTTACTTCTTTCTTTCTCTCTGTCTTTTTTTCTATTCTTTTAATTTTGAAAAAAGTCTTATTAACATGGTCTTCACCATTTCGAAGGAAATATCACGTTTTCCACAAGCTACCCAAACCAATTGTTTCTTTTCTTCCTCTATACCAGCCCTTCCTAGAAGAAAATATTCCCTCATATCTTCTGATATTGTACCTCCTCCTGCTGTTTCACATTCCCTATACACCCTTCAAAACGTTTCTACAAAAATTTTCATATCTTCTTTCCAAATTATGGCAAAGAAACCTTTTAATTTATCAAACTTATTCAGTGTTCTTATCCTTTCCAAACCTTTGATCTTAATTTCTTAATTATTAATTCTCCACCATCCTTCTTCATGAGAACTTTATTTCGATTACTTTAATGGTTTCAAAAACTTCTTGCCCCTAACCTTAACTTTATCTCCAAAAACTGGATACTTTATTGCATCCTCCTCTAACAACAAAAATCTCTACCTTTGCCTTAAATTATTAAAAATTTTCTCCTTCATCACCTTGGACTTAGGAGAACCGAATCCCTTTTCCGATCTTCCACCCATACCTGTATCTTATTCATCATTTCCCATGATCAATTAATAACCTTGTTTGAACTAAGCTCTGCTACCAATTTTAATTTTAAAAAATAGCGTTAACTCTTTTATTTACCTTTTTTCTCCTTTTTTCCTTTATCTCAATACATTTTTGTGTTCTTGGTCTTACTTCATTACTGTCTAAGCCCTCCAAAGTTTCAGATGCCAGCCTAACTTCTATGTTACTAAAGTAGAAACCCCATTATATTCAATAATTAATTATTTGCTTGATTCACTAAATCAATTAAACCAACGCAGTAATTAAGCAAGCTACTTCAATTGGAACTGCTTAGAACACGGATTTTATTCCTTTAGAATAGTCTTTTGTCCACAATCTCTTTCTCTTTTTATATCACATTTTCTTATTATTATTCTTTACTATATATATATATAGATATATATATATATATCTAATATTAAAATATAATAATATATATATATATATATATATATATATATATATATATATATATATATATATATAATATAATATATATATATTATATCAGTAAAGAGGCCGAACCTATACTGATATATTTTAAGGGCCGATACCGATACTAATTATATATAAGAAATACACAGTAATAAGATAGAACATTTGTGTACTGCAGCAACTGAGGATTGCATTCCCTGTAAACCAATATTAGTATTCATGTATTTTCATGGTTTGTGCAAAGTATATTTTATAAATTAAAATATTATCTTTAGGAATAATAAATGTTTAGAAAGGGATGGAGAGTCGGAGTCGGTAAATTAAGCGACTCCTACCGACTCCCTTCCACTCACCTAGTTTGTACCAACGTTTTAGTTTTTAAGACTTGATTTTTTTTAAAAAAAATTATAAAAATCCGAATTTTTTTTTTCCGCATCCCCTTTCACACACAACACACACCAACAAATAATTAAATATACATGATATATATATATAATATATATATATATATATATATATATATATATATATATATATATATTATATATATATATATATATATATAATATATATATATATTCCTCCGCTGGGCAAAGGCCAGAGGCCTACCAAATTCCACCGGAGTTGGAAAGAGATCTATCCTGGTCGATTGTGGCCGACGTGTCCAGATACACGGCGTTTGAAAGTATGCAAGTCAAAGGAAGTTGGGAAAACAGATAAAGGGAGTGTGTTCCAGACTTTACCAGTAGAGTATATAAGTAGCGATAGTAAAGAGAGAGTGACGCAACAATTCGACGGGTAGAAAGAGATTGAAGAGAGTTAGTAAGAGCAGGAGAGTTGATGAGACGAAATGCCCTAGACTCCACCTTCTCTAGGAGAGCTGTATGTGTGGAACCACCCCAGATGTGAGAAGCATACTCCATACAGGGGTGAACTACACCCCTATACAGAGCAAGCAACTGGGGTGGCGTGAAGTAATTCTGAAGGCGCCTCTGAACACCCAACCTCTTAGAAGCTTGTTTAGAAAGAGAAGTAATGTGATCTTTCCAAGAAAGATCACGAGAAAAAGAAACACCAAGAATATTAAGAACAGAGGAAGGTTTGATTTGTGTGTTTTCGAAGAAGATATCATAGTTGTGTGGAAGATTGTGTCGAGTGGAGAGATGGAGGAATTGAGTTTTTGATGCATTGAAAACGACCATGTTTTCTCTGCCTCAATTTGAAATACGAGAAAGATCAGAGGCTAGTTGCTCCAAGGCTACCCTTCTCGAGTCTATAACTGCTGTTGGTGGGACGTTTCAAACTGAAGGAATAATGAAGTGTGGAGTCATCAGCATAGGAGTGGATAGAGATGAAGTAATAGAAAAAAATCATTAATGAAAAAAGAAAAAGTGTTGGGATAGAAAGAACCCTGAGGAACACCACTGTTAATAGATTAAATGAGAAACGGTGGCGTCTACAACAGCTGCATAGAACGACCGGAAAGGAAATTGTGAGAAGATCACATAGGAAGGATAGATACCGAAAGAGGGAAGTTTAGAAATCAAAGCTTTGTGCCAGACTCTATCGAAGGTTTCGATATGTCTAGCGCCACAGCAAAGGATTCACCGAAATGCCGAAGAGCGGAGGACCAAGAGTCAAGAGAAGGAAAGAAGATCACCAGTAGAGCTTTCTTACGAAAGCCATACTGGCGATCAGAGAAAGATTGAAGAATTGAAGTGTTTCCAAATCTCCTGTAAGATAGATTCGAAAACTTTAGAGAGAACGGAGATCAAAGAAATAGGACGGTAGTTGGAGGGTTGAGAGGGGACCCCTCTTCGGCAAGGATGAATGAGCGCTCGTTTCCAGCAAGAAGGGAAGGTTGAAGTAGAAGACAAAGACGAAATAGTTTACCAAGGCAGGGTGCAAGCTCGGAAGCACAAGTTTTGAGAACCACAGGAAGAAATACCATCGGACCGTACGCCTTCTTAGTATTAAGCTCAGAGAGAAAGAAATGACGTTTTAGAAGAAAATTATAAATTAGGCATAAATGAGTTGGAGGGGGTTGAAGGAGGAGGAATAGCTCCGGAATCGTCTAAGGTAGAATTAGAGGCAAAAGTTTAAGCAAAGAGTTCAGCTTTAGAAGAAGGTAAAACAGCAGTTGTGCCGTGGAAGGAGGGAAGAGGAAAAGCAAAGTTAGAGTTGATATTTTTGCAAATGCCAGAAAGAACGTGGAAGAGGAACCAGAAGATTATGCATTTTTACCGGAAAGAGTTTTAGGTCGAAGGAGATTCATTCCGGAATGAAATATAAGTGCTTGAGTTTCTGTTTGAAGACAACGGTAATCCCTGAAGGCACATCCCTGCGGCGGATAGCACGAGAACAAGCAGAGTTAAACCAAGGTTTGTTGGGTTTAGTAGAAGGGAAAGAGAATGGAATGTACGCCTCCATGCCAGAGAGAATCACCTCAGTAATGCGTTCTCACACCCGATGGCCCTCCCACGGAAAGCATAATCTTCCATGGGAAATCAAAGAAGTACGACCGCAGTCCGACCAGCTTGGGCACCGGAGGGCCACAAACGTTTCCTTTCAATAAAAGGGGTCTTTCCTGCGGAAGACTTAAAGAGATAGGAAGAGGATAGAGAAAGAAGGTGATCGGAGGAACCCAGAGGAGGAAAGAGTTTAACAGTATAAGGAGAAGGATTAGAAGTTAGAAAAAGGTCTAGAATGTTGGGTTCATCTCCAAGACGATCAGGATACGAGTAGGGATCCTGAACCAACTGCTCAAGTCATTTTGTATAGAGAACTAGAGAGAAAGCCATTGGCGGTGGTGAACATTGAAATCACCTAATATGATGATTTCAGAGAAAGGAGAAGAAGAGAGAATGTGCTCTATTTTGGAGTTTAAATAGTCGAAGAATTTAGGATAGTCAGTAGAATTAGGAGATAAAAGAACAAATGAATTTAGTGTAGAATGGCAAGAGAGCCTAAGCCTTAAGGTGAAAATTCGGAAGACCAAAATTAGAGACACGAGAACAAAACATCTTGCGCACGTATGCACAACAACCGCCTTTGGCTGAAAATTGAGGATAGAGACAGTAGGAGGAAACAGAATAG
>SEYY01011784.1:22500-25000 GCA_009176605.1 Armadillidium nasatum | reverse complement strand
TGCTACCTATAATATATATATATATATATATATATATATATATATATATATATATATATATATATATATATATATATATATATATATATATATATATAATTATATATATATATATTGTGGAGTTTGCAACAGAAATGAACTTTGCACTGGGGTCTGAAGAGATTTCTCATCAATACCATTGGAAAAGTTCAATTTCCTATTTACACGGATAGACTTGTATAATTTCCATCTGAGATGTCGTTTTATTTTTGTAAAGAAAGCCTTTTCTATCATTCCCATGCGCAGCATTCTCTTATCCTGTGCTTTGGAAGAATTCTCACGTACCTCCGCTTTGATTTGTATTGCTCTGAAACACATTTACCTGCTATGCTTTTGCATCCATTTGTATTCCTCACCTTTCATAATTCAAATGAATCTATATCAACACGCACGAACACACAGACACATAACAGACAGCCAGACAGACACACACACACACATACACACACATACACACACACAACACACACATATATATATATATATATATATATATATATATATATATATATATATATATATATATATATATATATATATATATATATATATATATATATATATATATATATATATATATATATATATATATATATATATATATATATATATATTATATATATATATATATATATATATATATATATATATATATAGTATTAAAGTGACATAATCTCAGACAGTGTTTCATATTCATATTTATTCAGATGTCAGAAATGGATTCTTAAAGGTTTTCGGAGACGAAACATTAACCCTACTTAGCCTAACCAAACATAAGCCTAACAGAGCATGATACCACTTAGATTAAAAGTACCTGACTTAAAATAAAAACATTTGAAGTTTTGTCCACAATTTGAACAAGTAGACGTGATGACGTACTTCCACACACACACACACACATACACACACACATATATATATATATATATATATATATATATATATATATATATATATATATATATATATATATATATATATATATATATATATATATATATATATATATATATATATATATATATATATATAATTAAATTAAAGATATATTCATGTCGGTTTTCGTATCTGATTCTATGCAGAGAAGATTGTGTTACAATATTTACTGCACGCTCCACTCCTTGGCTGTTTTTTTCATCAAACTTTATTGTTTGAACCTGCTCATTTAGAAAAGTCCTTGATAATTGGTGGTTGAGTGTTCATTTCCTTCTCCCATTCGATCATGTTCGAGTAGTCCTCTGCATTAAAGTTTAATGTTTTTCGAAGCTGAAGAGCTCTTTCAGTGGTATTCTGACCCCTTGTTTAAATTTTGCGATTCACAGCTAACTCCCTGATCGATTTTTGGTCGTCTGTTATCATCCCTAGTAATAATGTGAGCAAAATAGGAGTTTTGTTAATTAGTGTACGTTTCAGAATCTCTGCATATTTTTATCTTGTAGTAGCAGGACTCTTCACTCTAAACCAAATAATAATTTAGACTGAGGAATTGGAACCAATTCTCCGCGCTTGTTGTTTTGCACCGAGGAACGCTATGAAGAGAGCATTACTCTGAACTAAGCTTACTTGGTGAACGACGTGCAATTTTTGTATTTTCGCTGCTGCTAGTGGTTAATTTTGTTATTTCGTCAACAATCAGTGACCATTGACATTCCAGTTTATATTTGCAAGTATCGCTGATATTACATCGCAAGCAATATCTTAATTTTCGGCACAGTGTCCTTCAGAGTATCCTTATCCATCAGAAGGTGCTTCTGGATCTACCATACACAGCAATATAATTCTCAGCCATCAGGAATTCTTCTTCCTTCTCTGGGCATATCCAGGCTGACAACTTGTTAGACAGGGTTCCTGCATTTAATTATTTGTTGTATCAACCAGAACCAAATTATTTTTTTAAAATAAAGAACATAAAAACCAGCCTTCATCTTTTTACTCCCTCTTACCATCTATGGGCCAGCTGTTGGCAACCTCAATCTGCTCCCTTAAGAAGATTCACTAAATACCAAAAATTATGGGCTCCATCAGTTGCCTTCGGATGACTCTTTATCCAGAACCAACCTGGAGCATAAATTTGCATTACAATATTTACTAGATCTTCAACAGTTTTCCCTTGAGTCTGTGTAGATACATATAGTCTTAAGATTCCATTGGCTGTTGTTAGCCATCTGGTATGATGAAGTGCACTAGGCGATTTACTGACTAATGATGATGACACATGTATATATTTTATACTAAGTCACATGTCATAGAGATATTTTTGGTCTTTACTGAGTTGCATAACAATATCTTCGGCATCTGTGTAATTTTGGAGTATCCCTGACGAAAGTTAACTATCTCACATTTAGTTAAATCTTTTTGAATTTCATGCCCAATACTGTCTTGAAAGGTATGTGGTCCTGATGATTTCCCATCTATTTTTTGAAAAACGCCTGAATGGGAGCTCACTAGTATGGAGAAGGCA
>SEYY01011784.1:7500-15000 GCA_009176605.1 Armadillidium nasatum | reverse complement strand
TATATATATATATATATATATATAATTTTTATTTTTCTAAAATACAAACGGGCCGGAGGTACAGGGAGCGGAACAACTCCTTGGACGCATGTTTGTGTACGGTTTATCATGTATATGTATAGAGTAAGAACAAATGTAGATTGTTTACTGTAGTAATAGAATCGATTAATCGATTATTCCACTATAAAAATATTTAAAAAATCAATTTGTTGAGTTTCTAAACCTAAAAATATTTAGTTCCTCGAACTTTTACATCGCTACGCCCATTCATGGGAATCCGTATAAACTTATAATATATATATATATATATATATATATATATATATATATATATATAATTATGATAATAAAAAATAAAATAGTTATGATTCTCAAAAGACTTTGCTTAATTATTCATAAAACTGGTTTTGGTCTTACATAAGCTGCCAAGATCTATTAAATAACTTATTTACCAACAATGGTTCAATTGTTTTAAATTTTTTTTTTTTTTTTTTTTTTAATTAAATTTACTTTTAGCATTAACTGTTCGATAAATATCCTAAAGGATTTATATATATAAATATATAAAAAACTATTTAAAGTATTAAGAGTAAGATTTCCTTTGGGTTAACGATAATCATTAATGATTGGTAACCTTATTTGGTTCAAGTTTTTATTCAGTAGACGATTTAACAATAATCTAGACTCTAGAGTATCGTAAATTTTAATGTAATTTTTGAATGAATAGATGCAATAATAATTGCAGTCTTCGAGAGAGAGACAGACATACAGAAACAAAGAGAGTGTCAGAGTGTATGCGTGTGACAGAGAGAGAGAGAGAGAGAGAGAGAGAGAGAGAGAGAGAGAGAGAGAGAGAGAGAGAGAGAGAGAGAGACAGACATACATACAGACATACATACAGAGACAAAGAGAGTGTCTGAGTGTGTGTGTATATGTGTGTGAGTGTGTGACAGAGATAGATAGATAGATAGATTGATATATATAGAGACAGGCAGACTTTACATACAGAGACAAAGAGAGTGTCTGAGTGTGTGTATGTGACAGAGAGATAGCTAGCTAGCTAGCTAGCTAGATAGATAGATAGATAGATAGATAGATAGATAGATAGATAGAGAGAGAAAGAGAGAAAGAGAGAGAGAGAGAGAGAGAGAACTTCAAATGACAAATATTAAACTTAATCAACGTAGGTTGAAATAATTATTAAACTTTGAAGATCAAAGCAATTAAAGACAGTTAATTCCTCTTTTGATCTCAATGTAGAATAGAACATACAAGTTACGGTATCCATTTCTTTCCTCTCTCTCTCTCTCGTTTTCGTCAACTGCAGATAAACCTTAGTCTGCAGAAGGCGCGGTCGGAGGAAGTGTTTTATCAAATGTTAAAACACTATTTGCATTGTTTTACTATCGTACATCTGGCTGATAGCTTTTCTATATAATATATATATATATATATATATATATATATATATATATATATATATACTATATATATATATATATATATATATATATATATATATATATATATATATATATATATATATATATATATATATATATATATATATATATATATATATATATATATATATATATATATATATATATATATATATATATATATATATTATATATATATATATATATATTATATATATATATATATATATATATATATATATATATATATATATATATATATATATATATATATATATATATATATATATATATATATATATATATATAATCACTATTCATGGCTGCAGGGTAGTGTCAGCTGCAGACATTTTCTCTAACCGTCTAGAAAACGGTACCCGGAAAGAAAAATTACAGTGCATGTTAAAGGGGGGTTCATTGCCCCTTCTTTGCATGATTCAACTATATATATATATATATATATATATATATATATATATATATATATATATATATATATATATATATATATATATATATATATAATTAAAACCCCACAGGAAATTAAAACATAAATTTAAAAACAGAGCGAGGCTTTCGAAGGAGCAACCGTCCTTTCCTCTTTCAGGCTCAAGTTTAAATTGAGCCTGAAAGAGGAAGGAGTTGCTCCTTCGAAAGCCTCGCTCTGTTTTTAAATTTGTGTTTTAATTTTCCTGTGGGGTTTTAATTGTATAAAACAAAACATGGTCATAGGGTTATATATTATTATATATATATATATATATATATATATATATATATATATATATATATATATATATATATATATATATATATATATATATATATATATATATATATATATATATATATATATATATATATATATATATATATATATAATATAACAGAGAATCAAATAACGGTGCTGGTTTTTATAGGTTCACATAAGCCATGAGTATAATTTATATGTCACCAAGGCCATTAAATTCTGAAATATTATCCCCTATTGTACGACACAAGCCGCAGTCCACATAGGCCTATCTCACATTTATAATTAATCTTCTGTTAAAATAATATTTTTAAACTATTAAAGACAACTCTTTTTCTCAGAATTATTGGCTCTAAATCTTCTAATGTCTTTTTCGTTTTTGTATATTTCCTTTATTTTACTTCAAAATATATACGGGTCATTTTTGATGACTGAATTGCTGTTAGTTCGAAATATGTCCCTTCTAATGAGTATCATTATTGTTGTTTACAATAAATCTGTTATTTCGAAAAATAAGTTCAGGACAGTGAAGTTTAAAACCGAAAACACTGTTGTTCCTTTGGCTTTTATATCTATATTGTCCTTTCTTTTCTCTCTCTCTCTCTTTCTCTGTATATATATATATATATATATATATATATATATATATATATATATATATATATATATATATATATATATATATATATATATATATATATATATATCAGCATCTCCCTGGAAGGGTTTTCACCCTGTCAGTGGGACAAGCAAATTCCGCCATCTGCTCTTAAAAGTCACTCTCCTATAGAGTGCTCTAAAAGATCAAGTTTTTTTCGGTCTCGTTGGTTTCAGAGCCAGTCCTTTAGTTTTATTTAAACTCCCAGGTAGGGTTTTCACCCTCTTAGTCGTACTAGCACCTTCTCCATCTAACCTCTAAACACTTTCTCAAAGAGCTCTCCTGAAGATAATGCTTCTTGGAGCTGTGGTTTCCCATGCTGGTCCTAGAGTTGTTACAAGCAGTAAACAATAATTATAGGGACGGGTTGCTAATCCTGTCACCCTTGCTTTTGACTCTCTAGCATGATCCAACCCTGTCGTCTAATCCAAACTCTTCTCTTCTTTTCTCACATCAGTGTTCCATTTTATGTTTTTCTTTTCTTTTCCCCATCTGTTTTTAAGTACGACCACTCTCGACGACAGGCGAATCGCGCACACACACACACACACACACACACATATATATATATATATATATATATATATATATATATATATATATATATATATATATATATATATATATATATATATATATATATATATATAAGATAAATTAATATAAAAATATTTTAGAAAAACCTAGTCGCCATTACTTAGTAAAGAAAGTGAAGAAGAAGAAAAAAAAAATTAAAAAGGAGTCTTATCCATTTGAACTACTTATACTGCATTAGTAATAAAAAAAAAACACCATCACACCAATAAAAGAGAATAGATGAATCTTAATGATGAAAACGGTACCTATTCAAGTAGTAAAGTTTACATGACTTCAAGATGTGGTAAGCATGCTGATTATAATATATAACGAAAAACTATATTCCAAATGATCATAGATTTGAAATTTACAAATTGATGAAACCTTATTAAAAAAAATACATGCAATAAAGTAAGAAAGGAAAAGAATTACCAACTTCATTTCATTCATATGAAGACTGCACATTCCAACATTATTGTATATACTGTATGAAAATGTATTATTATATAGGGATAGCTTAACTGAGATCAACAATGAAATATACTACTTCAAAATAAGAGAAGGAACATTTTCTGATTATGATCCTTGTCTACTGGTATGATATTATCAAAACAAGATTATGATTGAATTCACAGACTTTAAAGAAAGAAAGAGTAAGTAACAGAAGATATTAACCTCCATAGACAGTAGAGGTACAAAACCCTCTCATGTTCTTTTGGTGTTTGTAATAAATCTATTTTTTCTTACACCATTACATTAATTCTGCATTTGACCATTCTTTACAGAGAATATATATATATATATATATATATATATATATATATATATATATATATATATATATATATATATATATATATATATATATATATATATATATATATATATATATATATATATATATATATATATATATATATATATATATATATATATATATATATATATATATATATATATATTCTTAAATGAGAAGCAAATAATAAAATGTATTTTAAGTATATTTATAAGACCATTAAAATATTGTTCATTTCTAAATGAGCTTTCGTATAGCAGCAATAAAAGCTAATAGTGCTTTATGTAAAGCATATATATATATATACATATATATATACATATATATATATATATATATATATATATATATATATATATATATATATATATATATATATATATATATATATATATATATATATATATATATATATATATATATATATATATATATATATATATATATATATATATATATATATATATATATTATATATATATATATATATATATATATATATATATATATATATATATATATATATATATATATATATATATATATATATATATATATATATATATATATATATATATATATATATATATATATATATATATATATATATATATATATATATATATATATATATATATATATATATATATATATATATATATATATATATATATATATATATATATATATATATATATATATATATATATATATATATATATATATATATATATATATATATATATATATATATATATATATATATATATATATATATATATATATATATATATATATATATATATATATATATATATATATATATATATATATATATATATATATATATATATATATATATATATATATATATATATATATATATATATATATATATATATATATATATATATATATATATATATATATATATATATATATATATATATATATATATATATATATATATATATATATATATATATATATATATATATATATATATATATATATATATATATATAATATATATAAAAGACTCTTTACATAAAGCACTATTAGCTTTTATTGCTGCTATACGAAAGCTCATTTAGAAATGAACAATATTTTAATGGTCTTATAAATATACTTAAAGATACATTTTATTATTTGCTTCTCATTTAAGAATAGGACTAAATTAAAATTTTAAAATTCATTTTTATTTAATTATTTTTTATTATTACTATTTAATTACATTTACTTAAAATTAAAAGATTTTTATTCGAGAAAACTTCACAAATTTACAGTTACAAAGGATTCTTTTTATAAAGTTAAAACAGTACAACTGTGGAGCACAAAGAATGGTTTGCTTTGTAAAACTTTGTCAAAACAGTTGAACAAATTTTTATTTTTTTATTTTTTTTATTTTTTATTTTTTTTATTATTATTTTGCAGTTATTAATCTTTCAGTAAATTCAATTGCAATTGCTAGTGCGATTGCCAACACTGAAGCATTTGCGGCTAATTTTAGGCTGCTTCATTCTTTACATATATATATATATATATATATATATATATATATATATATATATATATATATATATATATATATATATATTATATATATATATATATATTTATATATTTATTATTATATAATATTATATATATATATATATATATATATATATATATATATATATATATATATATATATATATATATATATATATATATATATATATATATATATATATATATATATATATATATATATATATATATATATATATATATATATAGAGAGAGAGAGAGAGAGAGAGAGAAGAGAGAGAGAGAGAGGAGATAGGTATTAAAACCACATGGCTATATATATATATATATATATATATATATATATATATATATATATATATATATATATATATATATATATATATATATATATATATATATATATATATATATATATATATATATATATATATATTCTTGCAGTAAAGAATAATTAAATATTGGGTTTCGTCGAAATCATGAAAACAATCATCAAATTCCGTCTCAAAATTTGATGTATTAAAATTTGTTTTAAAACCAGGAAGAGCGAATAAGAGTCTCTTAATAATTCACAGCTACGAAGTATATATTTTGTGTGCGTGTATATATATATATATATATATATATATATATATATATATATATATATATATATATATATATATATATATATATATATATATATATATATATATATATATATATATATATATATATATATATATATATATATATATATAATATATATATATATATATATATATATATAATATTTATTAGTGATGGATCGGATGTCATATTTTCCAATTTGCGGATGCGGATGCGGATGTTGAATTTTGGTGAAAGTGCGGATGCGGATGCGGAATTTTGCGGATGCGGATGCGGATGTTGAATTTTCGAAAGTGCGGATGCGGATGCAGGATGCGAAAGTGCGGATGCGGATGCGGATTTTGAATTTTCGAAAAGTTCGGATGCGGATGCGGATGCGGATGTTAATTTTGATGAGGATGCGGATGCGGATATATATATATATATATATATATATATATATATATATATATATATATATATATATATATATATATATATATATATATATATATATATATATATATATATATATATATATATATATATATATATATATATATATATATTATATTCACCATCACCTTTCCCACTTTCGTGAGGTGGTGCCCGCCACAATTCCCTTACAAACATAACTATTCTTACCTTTCAACGCTTTCACTCCCTCCCTCCATCTGTTTTCACAAATCTTCTACACTCGTCTAAACTCAAATTCCTTCCATCAAAATCCCTCTCACTCCATCCATCTCCACTTCGGCCTTCCCCCTACCCTTCCCCTATCTACATCGGATCTACGTACCTTGCCAACCATTCTGTTCTCTTTCATTCTTCACATATGTCCAAACCATTTTAGCACATCCTCCTCCTCTCTATCAATTACACCTTTCTTCCATTTACACATCTCCCTTATTCTTTCATTTCTAATTCTATCAATCCTTCTCAATTTATATATCGCTCTCAAATCTTTCATCTCAAAGACATTGAAACTTTTCTCGACCGAGCACTTATCGTCTATGTTTCACACACATACAATACAGAAGGTGAACACATACATTCAAACATTCTTAACTTTATTTCTTTCGAAATTTTTCCTTTCTTCCATACTTTTCTTAGGCCCCCCAATACTTTCATTCCTTCTACCACTCTGTTCTTTATT
>SEYY01011783.1:40000-50608 GCA_009176605.1 Armadillidium nasatum | reverse complement strand
AAAAAGAAAAACAAGAAAATCTTCTAACAGGAGAAGTGTGTTTTATTCTAATTTTTAAATTAACCAACTAACCACAAGCAGAGATGAAAAGGCTTTAATTACCCATAAAATAATAGTTTTCCTTTAATTTCCTTCCCGTTCTCTCAACATTCCAAAGATCACCTTTCATTAACAAAGGTATTTTACTATTTACGATGAATTTTGTTATCAGAGGTCACAAGATTTACAACTATAAAACAAATTTAATCTTTAAAACTGATAACAGATATTTGTTTACTAAAAATTAAGGAAGATGCAATTTTGTTTGTTTCAAACATCTCTCCCTGTTGAAGGAAAACGTTTCCAACTCATTCAAAAACTCAAATGTAAGTTAAAATTTACAAACACAAATGAAGCGGCCATTTCCCTTCTCACAACAAATCCTACCAACCTTAAAGGTATCGTAAACAACTGTTAAATTTTTCATTCAACAACCATTTCCACTAAAACCATCTCAGAAGGACAAATAATTTCAATCTATACATAATATATTAAAATAGTTGTCAATATGAAAGATATTTCCATTTTATAGTCTATTTAATTATTATTATAAAGATAATTAGGAAAGATTGGCAACCTTGTCATTGACTCTTCTCTGAGTGCTGGGTTCCAACTGTCGCCAGACGAATTATTTTATTTAATTAAAGTTTCAAATCATTACTTTTATTATTAAAAGTAAGATGTCATTAAATTTTTATACATATTTAATGAATTTTAATAAAGGAATGAGAAGTAATTACAATTTTAATCAAAAAAATAATAAAGGTTTCAATAAAAACGAATTGATAACTCAAAAGTACAGTTACGCGGAGTCTGTTGAAGAATGTAAAGAATTTACGCTCAAGAACGCACTTACGTACGTACATAATTTTAGCAGCAATATATATACGGTATTACAACGCCATACTGAAATTTCAAATTTATCAAGTTCTATTCCCATTCATATCCTTGGTAGTAAATATTTAAATAAGATTTGCTACATATATAACGGAGTTGACACAACTCCTCACCCCCTTATGTGAAACAGAATCTGTATTGTGAGTCGGCATCCTCTTGCATAATTATAGTTTGTGTAATTTTATAAATTACTCATTATGAACCTAAAGCTTTGTCATAACCTTTGACGTTGCTAGTTGCTAGTTAAATAGCAAAGGCTTTTATGTAAGATAACAATTAAAATAGTTCAAACAAAGATGCTTTATAAACGGCATGTAGTTAAACCAACCAATGAGAGGCGAGGCCCTCTGGTGGAATAAAATATTTTTCGAAACGCGGGAATAAGGGAGAACAGTGAGTTTTTGCGCCAGAGAGAGTCTTGGTTGGAGCTCACGCTCCGCAATTCCAATGCGGGCTGAACGAATATATTTAAATTAAAAACGGATTTATTAATTACAACTAATTAACATTGAAGATCTTAGAAGTGCGCAATCCTGTTTTAAAATATATATTGTGCTTTATTGGATTATAACTATTATTTTGCTTGAGGCATTGTTACTTCCCATATATTATTTCAATTGAATCTGGCCATCCTAATAAAGGATACTAAGGAAATTAATTGCTTGGGTTTAATTATATAATTATATATATATATATATATATATATATATATATATATATATATATATATATATATATATATATATATATATATATATATATATATATATATATATATATATATATATATATATATATATATATATATATATATATATATATATATATATATATATATATATATATATATATATATATATATATATATATATATATATATATATATATATATATATATATATATATATATATATATATATATATATATATATATGAGAGATAGAGATAGAACAATATTTTTACTCAAATTTGAAACCAAATTGTTATTTAGGTTTATAAGGTTTATTATCTATCCTGGGTTTATTTATTGAGAGCTTTCGAAATTAATTGACTGTATAAAAATTATAGGAGGAACTGCATTGGGCGTGTCATTTTTTAATGCAGTTTTTGTTTTATAAATTTATTCTATTCATCTTCAGTTGGAAATCACTAGGGTTATCATATTAAGAATTTCTCTTTAATGCTGATTTACTAGAACAATTTTTTTCCCTTTTTAGGCTTATTAATTCTTGTTTTCAAATAATCTCTTTGTGGTACATCAAAAAGGTGTTCACAACTATCTTCTCTTTTTATCTTAAAAATTAAAAACCACAAATCATGAATGGTAAAAAAGCACTGGATATGGAGATCGTTCCTCATTCGAGTAGTGCTAAGTTCCGTTTCTATTTAGGAGAAATAAAAGATTAATAAATACATTAGAGGGAGATTTTTGTCTCATAACACATCTTTAAGGTTTTTTTTTTACCTCTGAGTAAATCTTCAATCACAAAGTTTGTCTTAAAAATGAATTGTTCAAAATTCCTGTGCATCACGATATCGTTCCGATTGCGTTCCGATTGCATTTAGAAATTTTAAATTGAAGCGCTCTCTCTCTCTCTCTAATTAAAAAGTCCTGTGGTTTCCATACGCAGTTCAATAAAACCAAATTTAGTGCTTTTCTTCGTATAAATTAATATGTATATTTATTCTGCCGTCAGGAGAGAAAATATCACCTTATTCATGTATTTACAAGATTATTTTGTGACACATTCTTCACTGCCATTCTGTCATTGTTTAATATGCGAATAAATGTTGAATATCGATGACATTTTTCCAAAGATCTTCTGACTGCATTTCAAATTTGTAATATTTTCTTGCAACTTCGCTGTGAAACATTTTAGAAGATTGCAATTTAACAATTTATTCTTATTCACAGACCTTTTTCTTTTTGCTCTTCATCGTCTTTATTTTTTCCCATTCTCTATGGGATGACCAATATTCAGACTTCATTTCGTTTGGGGCAACTTTTAAACACACCTCTAAGAAAGAGAATGTCCAAGCAGAAGCTTTAAATTCACCTTCACAGTGAAAGCGCAATCAGGGGATGATTCCTTTAAGACATCCTGGTAAAAACTTCCCACACTTAATTTTCAATAGATCATGGTTGAGTTGGTGGTGAAATGGCTTCATTGGTGGATTTCCACCCAAACAAGGATATGATATATATATATATATATATATATATATATATATATATATATATATATATATATATATATATATATATATATATATATATATATATATATATATATATATATATATATATATACAGGGGATTCAAATCGATGCTTACAAACTAATACAGATAAAAGGTGTCATCATCACTATGAAATTCCGCAAAATACATGTAGGGCTTTCTTAAACCACTCATTTACCTTAAACCACTCTAGGCTAAATTTTGGGAATGAAACAAACACCCTGCACCATAGTTAATTACGTAGCAAGTAACATATGGGGGATGAATTACAACAGATGTTCAAAATGTAAGTTCCGGCCTGGATATTAAACACGCACCTGCGATGACAGTAGAACTGTTCTACATGAAAGCTGATCTAAATGGTGAATATCAGGGTCTATAAAATTCGAAGAATTTACCCTACCTACTCTACACCTTCTCTTTACTGACACATTTTCAGGAAACTCACTTCCATATTATATATATATATATATATATATATATATATATATATATATATATATATATATATATATATATATATATATATATATATAATATATATATATATATATATATATATATATATGGTTGTGCGTGTAGATGTGTGCCCCCTACTTGAAAAGGGCTCTGCCCGTGAGTGGTGGCGTTCTGTAAAAAAAAAAAAAAAAATTTGACTCATTTAACTTTCTCTTTTCAATACTTCAACTATGCTTTCGTTGTTGCTTGCTGGGACATGAGAAACGAGAAAACTCATTTCCGAAAGGTTTATGTTGACTCATATGTTTAAAGATATAACAGGTGTGACTTCGTAAATGCCTGTCTAGTTAAATGGAAATTCATCCCACACACACACACACACACATATATATATATATATATATATATATATATATATATATATATATATATATATATATATATATATATATATATATATATATATATATATATATATATATATATATATATATATATAATACGTTTTCGTAAGTCGTTGATACAAAAGACATAAAAATCCGTTATCAATCATCTTAGAGGCACGGTATATTCAATGAAGTTTTTTAAAACAAATGTTCATTCTTTCTTTAAGCAACTTTTGTTGTCCAAACTCAATTGCTGGCTTTTTTTTTCCTTTCATGAAACTTTGGAGGAAGGTTATGAATACGTTTTCCATGCTCTATTCTCAAATTATTTTTAAACTATAGTATAACAACAATAATAATAATAATGATAATAATAATAATAATAATAATAATAATAATAATAATAATAATAATAATAATAATAATAATAATAATAATAATAATAAACACCACTACTAATTCAATTCTCTTCTGCTGTATAATTTTTTTTTTTTTTTTTTCCTTTTTATCAACAACCTACAATTAAACATTTTTTCCTTACTCAAAAGATTTAAAAATAATAACAACTTAAAAATATTGTAAGGGTAATAATGTATTCTGATCATTCACTTCTTGACTCTCGACCAGTTTTCCATAAGAGTTTTCCCTTATTTTTCTTTCTTTCTTGCCAACCATTTTTCTTTCCTATTTGTATGCGTCTGAGATCAAACCAATTCTATAATAAAAATAAAAGACAAAATGTCCAATAAACTCTCTTTAAAGGTGAAAATTAAAAGTATGCATGCATAACACGTCTCTCTCTCTCTCTCAAACACACACACACACACACACACACACACACACACACACACACACACATATACATATATATATATATATATATATATATATATATATATATATATATATATATATATATATATATATATATATATATGAAGAGGACGTAGCGCTGTCCGTTGCGAAGAAAGTACCCCCCACTGGGCTTAACCAGCAAGGGTAACAGGGTAGGCTAGACCTCTCCGTTTCACTCCGTTGCTTTTTGGTCCGTTCCTTTTCGCGTTTCATCTTCTCAGAGGGTCTCTAGTGTATGCTCGTCTCAAATTGGAGTGTCTATGCCCACACTTCCCCCGCTCCCCCTTCCCCTCCCTTTTCATGTTCCCACAAATTTACAAGCGCTTATTCGTACATTACCTTTCAAAAACAAAATGGTGAAACATAACACTGCTTCAGAGATGCTTGGAGTGGCGGCATCCAAACAACGATTCTCATCCAAACCTTCCCTCATCACCATTTGGAAGCTGGTGGCCCCTGGTGATGGGGTTGGTGCCACCAAGACCTTGATGCCGGTTTGCCCTTTGCCGCAACATTTGCGGTCTCTTGTCGACCACCACCTCTCTCTTTCTAGACCTCATCTCTTGTTCTTAACTGAGAATTCAGAATCAGGTGTTTGAGTGCTCTGTAACAAATCCTATTATGTTTAATCCTACTCTCTCTATTCTCAATTTTCAGCAAAAAGCGGATATTGCACATATGTGAGCAACGGTGTTGGTTTTTCTCGTTACTCTGATTTGGAGTTTTCTGAATTCTCTACTTTATGACTTTAAACTTTCTGGCAACACTACAACGAAATTAATTTGTTCTATCTACTTTTCCCCTAAAACTGCAGACTACAAAAAATTCTTCTATCTTATCTCCAAAACAGAACATATTCTTTCTTCTTCTCTTTTCTCTGTAATCATCATTTTAGGTGATTTTAACGTTCGCCACTGCCAATGGCTTTCGTCTAGTTCTCATGATCCAGATGTTGAGCTCTCCTACGACTTTTCTATCAAGAACAACCTGGAGCAGTTGGTGCTTCTCCCTCACCGTCTTGGTGGTGAATCGAGAATACTTGCTCTCCTCCTAACTTCTTATCATTCTCCATATACTGTTAATAAACTCTTTCCTCCTCTAGGTTCATCCGACAACCTTCTTATCTCCGTATCTTGTTCTGTCTTTTCAAGTCTTCTGCAAGAACGGCCCCGGCCTTCGGTGAGGAGACGTTTCTAGCATTTCGGTGCCACTAACTGGTCTGACTTACGGTAGTACTTTTCTGAATGATTCTCTCAGGCATGGAGGCGTACATTCCATATTCTTTCCCTTCTACTAAACCTAACAAACCTTGGCGGTGTGGTGTGAAACTAGAGAGGAAATAGAAAGAATTGTAAGCAGTATGGCTGAGACTACAAATGAACACTGAGAAAATGGAAGTGATGATTGTAGGTAGAGAGGAGGAGGAGGAGAGATAAGAATTTGTGGTAGATGGGCAACCTTAAGGAGAGGTGAAGGAATTATATATATATATATATATATATATATATATATATATATATATATATATATATATATATATATATATATATATATATATATATATATATATATATATATATATATATATTATCTCACCTTTCGTGGGCAAAGGCCAGTGGCCTACCAAAAACTCCACCAGAGTTAGGGGGAAAGACGGAAACCAGGTCAAATTAAAAGCCGACGTGACCTGATACACGACGTTTGAAGGTGTATAAGTCATAGGAAGTTGAAAAAATAGATGAAGGGAGTGTCTTCCAGATTTTACCAGAAGAGTAAATGTAAGATTGAGCATAGCGGTTAAGTCTGGGGTCAGAGAGTTGGACAGAGAAAGGATGAGACTGTATAGAAAGACGAGTTGCACGAGCCCTTCTCAATAGAGGAGGTAAGTGACGAGAGAGTTCAGAAGAGCAGTGTCCATTGTAATAGCGATAGTATAGAGAGAGTGACGCAGCAGTACGACGGGCAGAAAGAGATTGGAGAGAATTAGTGAGAGCAGGAGAGTTGATAAGACGTAAAGCTCTAGACTCCACCTTCTCAAGGATAGCGGCATGAGTGCAACCACCCCAGATGTGTGACGCATACTCCATACAAGGGCGAACAACACCCGTATACAGAGCAAGCAACTGGGGTGGTGTGAAGAAATACTGAAGGCACCTCAGAACACCCAACCTCTTAGAAGCTTGTTTAGAAAGAGAAATAATTTGAGCCTTCCAAGAAAGATCACGAGAAAAAGAAGCACAAAGAATATTAAGGAGAGAGATAAAGGTTTGAGTTGTGTGTTTTCGAAGAAGATATCATAATTGTGTGGAAGATTGTGTCGAGTAGAGAGATGGATGAATTGAGTTTTGGTGGCATTGAAAATAACCATGTTCTCTCTGCCCCAATTTGAAATGCGAGATAGATCAGAGGTCAGTTGCTCCAAGGCTATCTTCCTTGCGTCTACTAACTGCCGTTGGGAAGGGCGCCTTTCAAATTGAAAAGAGTAATGAAGGGTGAAGTCATCGGCATAGGAGTGAATAGGAGATGAAGTAACAGAGAGAAGGTCATTAATGAAAAGCAGAAAAAGTATTGGGGATAGGACAGATCCTTGAGGAACACCACTATTAATAGATTTAAAGGAAAAACGATGGCCGTCTACAACTGCTGCTATAGAACGACCGGAAAGGAAATTAGAGAGAAGGTCGCAGAGAGAAGGATAGATTCCGAAAGAGTGAAGTTTATAAATCAAAGCTTTGTGTCAGACTCTATCGAAAGCTTTCAATATGTCCAGCGCAACAGCAAAAGATTCACCGAAATGCCGAAGAGAGGAGGACCAAGAGTCAGAGAGAAGGGAAAGAAGATCACCAGTAGAGCGTTTCTTACGAAGGCCATACTGACCATCATAGATAAGATTAGAAGAATTGAGATGTTTTCAAATCTATCTTTTAATTATAGATTATATACAGAGGATAGGAGCTTGATGCAGAGATTGCACACAGGATAACGCAATTAGGGAGAGCGGCGGGGGCTGTGCATACTTTGCTGAAAGATCAATATATGGGATTAGAAGTTAAAAGAATCATATATGAAAGAGTGGTGACGCCTATACTGTTTCATGGAGCGGAAGTATGGAGTATTACCAGTAGACAGGAAAGTAGGATACAGGCAACAATGTGAGGATCATGAGAGCAACGATTGGAAAGACCAAGAGGGATAGGACAAGGAATGAGAGATTAAGACAAAGGATTGGAGTAAGACCTCTGATAAGAAGGATGGATGCAGCAAGATTAAGATAGGGGAACACTTGGAGAGGATGCCGGAGGTCAGGTTGGCGAGGAGAAGATGGGATTGGACAACTGATGGAAGAAGACCCAGAGGAAGGCTGAGGAAGAGATGGAGGAAGTCGATGCAGGATTCATTGATAAAATGCGAGCCTGTTAACGATGGAAGAGATACAGAGAAGAAGACTGTGGGGGGACAAAGCTGAATGGAAGGATATTGCTGAGTCCACTGACAGGTCGTGGTTTCCTATTAGAAGGTCATGACCTTCCTGGGGGTGGACAATAATGACAGTAATAATAATTATATATATATATATATATATATATATATATATATATATATATATATATATATATATATATATATATATATATATATATATATATATATATATATATATATATATATATATATATATTAGATTATTGGTACCTAAAATATGTTTAATATTATAACGAATGAAAAATTAGAATGGTGGTAGGTAGTATTAGATCTGGGGCTCAAAGGACACTGAAAGGAAAATTAAAAGGAAATTAATATTATTGCTTTAAATTTTTCTGTACAACTATTTTAATTTTATTTGTATTGTAAATAATAATAAAAAAACTATGTATAATTAAAAATTATTTAATATTTCTTTTTAATTTAATTTTAAAAAAAAAAAAAAAAAAAAAAATAATATATATATATATATATATATATATATATATATATATATATATATATATATATATATATATATATATATATATATATATATATATATATATATATATATATATATATGAGAAAGTGTAATTCCAAAGAGTTTTGTTAAGTTACTGTTGGCTAATTATATATTTAGATAAGTTCGCATTTTCTTTTATTTTATTATATTTTTCACTTTTTTTTTATTTTTGTTAAAGTGTAAAACTCATTTCAAAATAAAAGACAAATAAAAGAAAAAGAATAAAAAAATATTTCAGTTTTTCCTTTACACAAAATTTGTCAGAGGAAAAAAAGTTTCTTTGAGAAGGGACATCACGTCTTTCAAAAAAAAAAAAACATTTTAAGCTTATTGAGAACTGCTTTAGTGTGTACATCTTAATTCCGTTCACCACTTCTCTCTTTCTTACATATTAAATATAAGAGGGTCTTAAATTAACTCTCTCTCTCTCTCTCTCTCTCTCTCTCTCTCTCTCTCTCTCTCTCTCTCTCTCTCTCTCTCTCTCTCTCTCTCTCTCTCTCTCTCTCTCTATACTATACTTATATATATATATATATATATATATATATATATATATATATATATATATATATATATATATATATATATATATATATATATATATATATATATATATATATATATATATATATATATATATATATATATATATATATTTTTGATTACTTTTGTCTAATTTTCTTTGTCGATTTTCTTTGATCGCACCATTATGACACTTGTAGATGGAACGACCTCTTTCTCCTTTTCTGTCAACTGTCGCGTTCCTCAGGGTTCTTTTTTATCTCCAACTTTATTTTTAATTATTAACAGTCTTCTCAACTGCACTTCTAACTCTGTTCACTCTTATGCTGATGACAACTCTACGTTCTTCTACTCAATTACAATCTTCTCCCTCTTATGTCTCTAGAGTTGCTTCTTATCTTCAACTTTCCGATTCTATTTTTTTTTATATGGATGGAATTTCCCGGTGAGTTCATGGCAACTTTGTGAAATTTAACTCTTTAAAAACTTCACATCTCCCTCTCACTAACACCTCCCAGCTTTCCTTTTTCTTCGATGGCTCTCCCCTCTCACCTTTAAATAACGTCGATATTCTTGGCCTAAACATAAACAATAAATGGTATTGGAAACCACATATCACAATGGTTGCTAAGGCTGCCTCTAAGTAGCTTGGAGTACTATTCAGGTTGCGAGAATTTTTTCCTTCTGAGTAGTTACTCCAATTATATAAGGGTCTTATTCGCCTTTGCATTTGGGGGGACTCCATTCTTATGAATAGGGTTGAGTCTAAAGTTAAAAGATTAATAAGGTATTCCCTACTCTCAGACTCTCCTGACCCTCTATCTCTGCGACGTGACGTTGGCGCACTATCTCTTTCTATAGATACGACAATGACAAGTACTATTGGGAACTGGCCTCTCGCATTCCCCCACCATTGCGTCACCCTCGTTGCACAAAGGGTGCCCTGCTTTCGCACAAATTTTGCATGGATGCTGGAAACCCCAGGCTTGTACGTTGTGATTCCTCATTCTTTCCAACCACCACTGTTCTGTGGAGCTCTCTTACCATCATCTATTTTCTCCACCTGTATTTAATCTTCATCTCTTCAAGTCTTCCGTCTGTGCCCACCTGAGGGATGTGCCTTAGATTCAGATCTGAGTAAGTTTTCGTCCTCTTACTCTTTGTATATGCCCCCTCCTTGAAAAGGGCTCTTCCCATGAGTTGTGGTGAACTATATATATATA
>SEYY01011783.1:0-30000 GCA_009176605.1 Armadillidium nasatum | reverse complement strand
AGTGTAAGAGGTTAAGAAAAGATCAAGTGTGCTCGGTTCCTCTCCAAGACGGTCAGGGATACGGGTCGGAAGTTGCATCAATTGCTCAAGGTTGTTTTGGATAGATAAGTTGTTGGCGAGTTCACCGGCTGGATCATGAGAACTAGATGAAAGCCATTGGCTGTGGTGAACATTGAAATCACCTAAAATGATGATTTCGGAGAAAGGAGAAAAAGAAAGAATGTGCTCTATTTTGGAGTTTAAATAGTTGAAGAATTTTTATAGTCAGTAGAATTAGGAGATAAATAGACAGAACAAATAAATTTAGTAGTAGAATTGCAAGTGAGCTTAAGCCATAAAGTAGAAAATTCAGGAGACTCCAAATTAGAAACACGAGAGCAAATAACATCGTTGCGCACATATGCGCAACAACCGCCTTTGGCTGAAAATTGAGGATAGAGGCAGTAGGAGGTAACAGAAAAAGGTAACACTCAAACACCTGAGTTTCGATTAAAAACAAGAGATGTGGTTTAGAAGAAGGGAAATGGTGTTCGATAAAAGAGAAATTAGAAAAAGACTGCGAATATTGCAGAAATTAATGAGAAAAGAAGACCGTGCATAGGGGCATGCCGGACGCATGGGTCATGGTGGTCCCATCCCCATCATTGGAGGCCGCCAACTCCCAGGTGATGAGGGAGTGAGAGGTGGATGAGGGGCATTCTTTGGATGCCGCCCTTCGAAGCATCTCCGGCAGCTCTGAGTTTCTCAATTTTTTTTATTTTGTTTTATAAGGATAATGTAAGAGTAAGAGCTTGTAAATTTGTGGGAACATGTGAAGAAATGGGGTGAGGAGGTAATGGGAGCATAGACACTGCAGTATGAAGCGAAGGTATACTAGAGACCCTTTGAGAAGGTGAAACGCGAAAAGGAATGAACCAAAGGTCAACGGAGTGAAACGGAATGGTCTAGCCCATCCTATCACTCCGCGGGTTATGCAAAATGGGGGTACTTGCATCGCTTCTGACGGCTCTACGTCCTCCCCCTAAAGGATATATATATATATATATATATATATATATATATATATATATATATATATATATATATATATATATATATATATATATATATATATATATCTTTCATTTTACATTTTACATTCACTCCCAGGGTAGGCTTGCTAGCCTGTCAGTAGAGCAAACATTGCTCTCCATCTTTCTCTGTCCTCTAGGACGTGCCTATCTATTAAATTTCTCAACTTTTTAGTGAGTCTTCTGCTGATCCCTTCCATATCTTCCTAGGTCTTCCTCTTGGTCTAGTGCCCTCAGGCCTCCACTTTAATTGCTCTCGTGTTCTTCTAGCGACTTTTCCCTTCTGCATTCTGTTCACATGTTCACATGTCCTTTCTATCTCATCTTTGCTGCATCTATTTTGTTAATCATAGGACTTGCGTTTTCATACTCTCTGATTCCCTCGTTTCTCGCTCCATCCATTTTGGTCTTTCCTGCAATAGCCCTTAGAACATTCATTTCCGAGGATTGTATTTTATTTTCGCCTCGCATTATCATACTCCAGATCTCTGCACCATAAAACAGAATTGGTGACTGAACCCTTTCAAAGATGACCTCTTTTCATCTCCACTCCCATCTGTTTGTCTTTTAAGACAGAGTACAAGGTTCTTACTGCCCTTACCTATTGTTCTATTCAGCTTGTTATCTCCTGCGAATCTTCTCTTCGTCCAAATATTACTCCAAGATATTTATACCTTTCCACATTTTTTATTTCCATTTCCTCAATCTCCACCCTCGACTCCTTTCCCTCCTCACGACTCACTTTAATTATTTCTGTTTAATCAACATTTATACTTAATCCTCCTTCTTTTCATTTTTTTGAGAAACATATTATCACCTCTCTTAGCTTATTCTCATCTTTGCTTCAACACCCCAGATCATCTGCGTACGTTATGAAATCTTCTCTCTTATTACCACTTCCAAATATGCCACAAACAAGATGAATGACAAACGCTACACTGCTTTATTACAGTCATTACAATAAACCATTCTTTGTTCTCATATCCCTTTCTGATGTTACATTCATCGTTTTTATACATACTCTCAAAATGATTCCTCAGCATTCCTCTCACCCCATAGACTCTCTCCATAATTTTCCATTGCTTTCCTCTAGATATTGAATCAAATGCTTCTTTTTATATCAATGAAAACAATGTACTTCTTTTTGTTGAACTCCCATACCTTTTTCTTCGTTATTCTTAATGCAAACATGAGATCTATGGTACTCCTATTTTTTCTCCAACCATAATAGTCTCCCCATGTAGGTGCCCTACCACTGATCGTAATCTTTTTTCCAGTATTCTCTCATACTCCTTCGCTAGTTGGTTCATTAGATATGCCTCTATAATTTTTACAGTCTCTTCTTTGCCCTTCAATATAGGTATTATTATTGTTTTCTTTCATCATTTTGATCCGTAACTTTCTCTCAAACATTTGTTAATTAAAAAACTTCAGGACTGTGTCTTTCAATCCTTCTCCTCCCTCTTTTATTAGTTCATACTCATATACCAGGTATATGAGTATGAACTAAGGTATACCATCTGCACCAAGAGATTTGTTGTTTTTCCTTCTATTCAAAGCATACTTCAATTCTTCTCTTGTAATGTTCCTCTCCTCATACTGCTTCTCCACTGCCTCCTCTCTCTCCTCCACTTTTTCCATTACTTTTAGCAGTTCATTAAAATACTCTGTCCATCTCTTGTTTATATCTTCTGGTCTTATCAGAGTTTTCCCCTTCTTTTTTCTTACTATTACATGTTCCTGTTTTTGATCCTCTAGATGTTTTTGCTAGTCGATAAACCTTCTTTTCACCTCTCACGTCTTCTGCTATCTCTTCAGACATCCTCCTAGCTGCTTCCAATTTATCCTTTCTTTTTACTCACTCTGCCTCATTTATCGCTTCCATGTATAAGGCTCTCGACTGTATTGTTCTATTCTTTAACCATCATCTCATCATTTCGATCTTCTGTTTAATCACTCATCTGACTCTCTCATCCCACCATGGTGTATGTATTTTCCTCGTTCCTGGTATCCATCTTTTACCAAGATTTTCCTTCTACAGCTTTTATCACAGCATTCTGTATCTCTTCCACCTTTTCTGCTCTGATTAATTCTTCCGCATTTTCACTTATTTTAATCACATATTATGGCTTTTTGCTTTGTTGTTTCAGTATCTCCACAATGATTGCATTTCTCTTCTCCATCTCCAGCCTTTCTATCTTTATTCTCAGATCCGCTACCTGCTATCTATGATCAAAGTTCAAAAAATATCCCTGGTAACACTTTCACATTTCTTACCATTCTTCTATCAGATGAGATGATATAATCAATGATCGACCTCAGTATTTTTATTCCATCTAAATATCTAAATCCATGAGAATCTATCTGCTGGTAAAAACCGTTCATGATCTTTACGCCTTATCTCATACAGAAGTCCAACAAGACATTTCATTCCGTATTTCTTATCTCCTCTTCATATGGTGGCAACACCTTCTCAATCTTATCTCTTCTTCTTCCCATTCAAGCATTAAAATCTCTCATAAGTAATAATACATTTTAGTTTCTTCAAACCTATACCTTCTCCTCCAAAATTTCCATAAATAGTCTCACCTCTTCCCCCTCATGTCCTTCTTGAGGAGTATACACATGATATAGATGATATGTTACCCTTTCACTTCAAGTGTGCACAAAGCCATTTTTTCATAAATGGACTCTGTATTGTTTAAAAACTGCGACATCCTATGTCCCAGGATGAAACCTACTCCATTTCATCTAATTTTATATTTCAACTCATAACCTCATCTCAAGTCTCCTCGCATCTCTTCTCTTCTCATCTTCATCTCCACCAATCCCATCAAATCTATCCTCCTCTCTCTCATCATGTCCACAATCTCATTCTCCTTTCCGCTCTATGTCGCAATATTAAGAGTAGCACATCAGAAATTTTTCAGAGTTTTTTTCCAATTTATTTTCGATAATCGCTTCTGTGGTTTATTTCCAAAAGTTCTGTCCCATTCATTCCGAGGTTGGTCCTTGATTTTTGCAAGCAAGCAATTTTTTTTCGGTCAGCGGCTTCCTAGTCCTGTCCTATCCTAGCCATACCTCCGTTAGCTGAACTCAGGATGCACAAAGGGGACGTGAAGTTGGTATATATATATATATATATATATATATATATATATATATATATATATATATATATATATATATATATATATATATATATATATATATATATATATATATATATATATATATATATTACTTCACGCCACTCCAGTTGCTTGCTCTGTATAGGGGTGTTGTTCGCCCCTGTATGGAGTATGCTTCGCACATCTGGGGTGGTTCCACACATACAGCTCTCCTTGAGAAGATGGAGTCTAGGGCATTTCGTTTCATCAACTCTCCTGTTCTTTACTAACTCTCTTCAATCTCTTTCTGCCCGTCGAATTGTTGCGTCACTCTCTCTTTACTATCGCTATTACAACGGACACTGCTCTTCTGAACTCTCTCGTCGCATACCTCCTCCATTGAGAAGAGCTCTTGCGACACGCCTTTCTACACATAGTCTCATCCTTTCTCTGTCCAACTCTCCGACCCCAGACTTAACCGCTATGCTCAATCTTACATATACTCTACCGGTAAAGTCTGGAACACACTCCCTTTATCTGTTTTCCCAACTTCCTTTGAATTGCATACTTTCAAACGCCGGTATCTGGACACGTCGGCCACCATCGACCAGGATAGATCTTTCCCAACTCCGGTGGAATTTGGTTGGCCTCTGGCCTTTTCCCACCGGAAGAGATATATATATATATATATATATATATATATATATATATATATATATATATATATATATATATATATATATATATATATATATATATATATATATATATATATATATATATATATATATATATATATATATATATATATATATATATATATATATATATATATATATATATATATATATATATATATATATATATATATATATATATATATATATATATATATATATATATATATATATATTTTTTTTTTTATTTTTTTTTTATTATACTCTACACCATATCCCGCAAGATGCAGGGTGGTATCGCTGCATAATATATATATATATATATATATATATATATATATATATATATATATATATATATATATATATATATATATATATATATATATATTATTACATTTTTTTTATTAAATTCCATTGAGCAAAATCGTTCATGTGTAGGACAAACATAAGTTGTGAATTAGGCTCAAATGGCTTTTTTTTAAGAAAAGAACTGAGATCGCGTCCCACCTCAAATTTTGTCGATTCAGCAAAATTTGAAAGACGGACATCGAGATACAATTAGGTCTAATTTCCTTTTTCTTTTCTAAGGAACATTTTATAAATAAATTATACTTATGTGACACTAACATTGGGAAATATAATAGTAGAGTTTTTGTGAATTTTATTTTTATTTTTTTATATATATATATATATATATATATATATATATATATATATATATATATATATATATATATATATATATATATATATATATATATATATATATATATATATATATATATATATATATATATATATATATATATATATATATATATATATATATATATATATATATATATATATATATATATATATATATATATATATATATATATATATATATATATATATATATATATCACAGAACGCCGCCACTTACTGGCGGAGCCCTTTTCAAGGAGGGGGCACACAGAAAATGAAGAAAACTAACTAAAACCCAGACCTAACCCACATCCCTCAGGTGGGCACAGACGGAAACCTTGAAGAGTGGAAGATTAAATACAAGAGGAAAAATAGATGATGGTAAGTGTTCCGCAGAGCAGAGGTGACTAGAAAGAAGGAGGCACCACAACAGGCTAGCCTGTGGTTTCCTTCATCCACACTAAATTCATGTGAAAGCAGGGCACGCCTTGGGCAAAGAGGACGAAGCAACGGTGTGGGAATGCCAGAGGCCAATCCCTCGAGCACCTGCAATTGTAGTACCTATAAAAAAGGGATAGTGCTCCAACGTCACGTCGCAGAGATAGATGGTCAAGAGAGTTAGAAAGTAGGGGACAGTTTATTAATCTTTTAGCTTTAGACTCAACCCTATCCAGAAGAGAGGAGGAGCAGGAGCGCCCCCCCCCCCGCAAATGTGACAATAGTACTCCATACAAAGGTTAATAAGACCCTTATATATTTGGAGTAACTGCTAAGAAGGAAAAAGTTCTCGCAACCTGAACAGAATTCCCAGCTTCTTAGAGGTCGCTTAACAACCATTGTGATACGTGGTTTCCAAGACAGTTTATTGTTTGTGTTTAGACCAAGAATGTTAATGTTATTTACAGGTGATACGGGAGAGCCATCGAAGAGGATAGGAAAGTTGGGAGGTTTTTTTGAGAGGGAGATGTGAAGAATTGAGTTTTTAAAGAGTTGAATTTCACAAGGTTGCTATGACCTTATCTGGAAATCCCATCTAATTCGGGTAGAATAGAATCGGAAAAAAGAAGACGAGAAGCAACTCTAGAAGAAAAAGAGGGAGCAGATATGAAATGAGTAGAAGAATGTGGAGTTGAGTCATCAGCATAAAAGTGAACAGAGTTAAAAGTGCAGTTGAGAAGATCGTTAATGAAAAGTAAGAATAAGGTTGGAGTTAAGACAGAACCCTGAGGAACACCACAGTTGACAGAAAAAGAGGAAGCGGTCGCTCTATCTACAAGTGCCGAAATGGAACGATCTGAGAGAAAACTAGAAAAGGGTAAGCAAAGGGAAAGAGAAAATCCAAAGAAAGAGCCTGGAGAGCAGCGATGCATGCCATACCCGGTCGAAAGCCTTGGATATATCAAGCGCCACCACACAAGATTCCCCGAAGTCCCTAAGTGCAGAAGACCATAGATCATTAAGATAGGAAAGTATGTTACCAGTTGACCTCCAGCGTCGAAAGCCATACTGGTGATCTGAGAGAAGAGAATGAGACTCCAAATGATCCAGGAAATGAGAGTTGAGGAGAGTTTCAAAAATTTTAGACAGAACACAAGTGAGAGCTATAGGTCGATAATTATAATGCTCAGAGCGGCTATCTTTTTTTGGGATCGGCTGAACAAATGCGGGCTTTCATCACTGAGGAAAAGTATCAGTATTGAGGCATAGAGTTTAGAGCTGTATGAGGACAAGTGCTAACTCGGAAGGACACTCCATGAGAACACGAGAGGGAATGCCACCCGGGCCACTGGCCTTCCTGACGTTCATGAATAATTACAGGTAGAAACATGGGATCCCTGAGAGGAGAAGGAGTAGGAGAAGGAATGCTAGAATCCAGCAGGTGGAATTAGATGAGAAAGGGAGGTCGAAAAGATTAACCTTTTCAGAGGGAGTATTTGCAACAGAACCATCAGAGAGAATATGAGAAGGAAAGGCAGGTTTACAGAAGTTGTTAGAGATATTTTTGACAAGAGGCCAGAAATTTTTATTAGTAGGAGAGCCATTGAGGTCAGCTCACTTTCTTTTTGTGAAAGCACCCTTAGCCCGCAGAAGAACATCCCCGTAACGATTCCGAGCTGAATGAAAATTAGCAAGAGTGATAGGAGAAGGAGACGTTTTTCATTCACGATGAACATTATCTTTCTCCCGAAGGACAAGAGAACAGCTGCCATTGAATCATTGATTTTGAGGACAAAAATATTTAGTTGAAGATGGAATGAATCTGCCCATATCATCAAGGATCACAGCCCCTACCTCTTCAGCAGAGACATAAGCGTCCCCTGATATAAATAAAGCAAGATTCACTCCAAAGATTGTTAGGAAAGAAGCAATGCATTGCCCCCGAATTAGTCTCATCAACTCTCCCTCTATCACTAATTCTCACCAGTCTCTTTTTGCTGGTCGAATTGTTGCGTCACTTTCCTTGTACAATGAAAATTCCCTTCTCATCTCGTCCGTCACATACCTCATCCATTGTGAAAAACTAGTCAAAGACGATCCTTTAAACTTTCTCATCATTTCTCTGTCAAACTCTCTGAACCCAGACAACCGTTATGCTCAGTAATACATGTACTCTACTGGTAAAGTATGTAACACAAACCCCCTTTATCTGTTTTCCCATCTGAAGGCGCCTCAGAACTCCCAACCTCTTAGAAGCTTGTTTAGAAAGAGAAATAATGTGATTTTTCCAAGGAAGATCAAGAGAAAACAATGTTAAGAAAAGATAAAGGTTTGAATTGTGTGTTTTCGAAGAAGATGTCATAGTTGTGTGAAAGATTGTGTTGAATGGAGAGATGGAAGATCTGAATTTTTGAGGCATTGAAATCTACCATGTTTTCTCTGCTCCAAATTGAAATACGTGAAAGATCAGAAAGAGGGAAGATACTGAAAGAGTGAAGTTCAGAGATCAAAGCTTTGAGCCAGATTCTATCGAAAGCTTTCGATATGTCCAGCACGGCAGCAAAAGACTCACCAAAATGCCGAAGAGCCGAGAACCAAGAATCAGAGAGAAAGGAAAGAAGATCACCAGTAGAACGTTTCTTACGAAAGCCATACTGGCGATCAGAGCTAAGATTAGAAGAATTGAGATATTTCCAAATCTTCTTGTTAAGAATAGATTCGAAACCTTTAGTGATAGCGGAAGTCAAAGAAAGAGGACGATATTTGGAGGGTTGTGAGGGATCCCCCTTCTTCGGTACAGGCTGAATAAGCGCACGTTCCCAGCAAGAAGGCAATGTTGAAGTAGAAACACAGAGACGAAGTAGCTTACCAAGGCCGGGTGCAAGCTCGGAAGCACAAGTTTTGAGAACCACAGAAGGAATACCAACGAGACCTTACGCCTTCTTAGTGTTAAGCTCAGAGAGAGAAGAAATAACTTCTTTAGAAGAAATGAGTTTGTGGGGTTTGAAGGAGAAGGAATAGCTCCGGAATCGTCTAAACTTTAATTAGCGAAAAGTTCAGCTTTAGAAGATAAAACAGCAGTTGTGCCGTTGAAAGATATTAAAGGAGGGAAAGAGGAAGAAGCAAAGGTATAGTTGGCATTTTTTTTGCAAAAGCCAGAAAGAGCGTGAGGAATAGGAACCAGAAAGATAATTACATTTTCGACTGAGGAAAGAAATTTTAGTGTTACTGAGTTTAGATTTTGTACGATTCCGGGATGAAATATAAGTTCAATGAGTTTCTGGATTTTGAAGACGACTGTAATACCTGAAGGCATCATCCCTGCGGCGGATAGCGCGAGAGCAAGCAGAGTTAAAACAAGGCTTGCTAGCTGTAGTAGAAGGGAAAGAAAGTGGAATGAACTCCTTCATGCTAGAGAGAACCACCTCGGTTATGAGTTCAGCACTCTCCGTAGGACCCCTCTCACGTTAGCAATAATATAATCATTCCACGAGAGATCAAAGAAGTACGACCTCAAGTCCGACCAGCTTGTGGCACCAAAATGCCACAAACCTTTCCTTTCAATAGAAAGGGGTCTTTGTTGCGGAATACTTGAAGAGATAGAAGAGGATACAGAGATAAGAAGGTGATCGGAGGAGCCCAGAGGAGGAAAGAGTTTAAAAGTATACGGAGAAATATTAGTAGTTTGAAACAGGTCTAGAATGTTGGGTTCATCTCCAAGACGATAAGGGATATGAGTAGGAAACTGCATCAACTGCTCAAGGTCGTTTTGGATAGCGAAATGTAAGGCACGTTCACCAGCTATATATATATATATATATATATATATATATATATATATATATATATATATATATATATATATATATATATATATATATATATATATATATATATATATATATATATATATATATATATATATATATATATATATATATATATATATATATATATATATATATATATATATATATATATATATATATATATATATATATATATATATATATATATATATATATATATATATATTATATATATATACTTATATATATATATATATATATATATATATATATATATATATATATATATATATATATATATATTATATATATATATATATATATATATATATATATATATATATATATATATACCGTTGTCTCAACCTTGCGAAATTTAACTCTTTAAAATCTCAACTTCTTAAAATCTCCCTCTCAAAAATACCTCCTAACTTTTCTATTTCTTTCTATGGTTCTCCCGTCTCTTCTATTGACAGTATAAACATCCTTGGCCTACACATAAACAAAAAATGCCTCAAAAAACTGGGAGTTGTTTTTAGTCTGAGAGAATTTTTTACTTCTTCGTAGTTACTCCAATTATCTAAGTGTCTTGCTTAAAGTGCTGCTCTCCTATCTGAGGTGGCTCAGATTTACCCGTCTTTTGGATAGCGTCGAGTCAAAGGATAAAAGACTTATAAATTGTTCCGCTCTTTCTAATTCAATTCATCTTTTATCTTTACGACGTGACGTTGGTGCCTTGTCTCTTTCCTATGTTTACTACAGAGGCAAATGCTCGAGGGAACTGTTCTCTCTTATGCCTTCGCCTTTACTGCGGCCTCGTCGTACAAGGGGTATATTATCTCTCCATGAATTTAGTGCGGACAGAGGGTATTCTAGGCTTGTTCACTGTGAAGCCTACTTCTTCCCAGCCATCTCTGTTTTGTGGAATTCTCTACCATATTCTGTGTTTTCTGCTAATTTAATCTTGGTTACTTTATATATATATATATATATATATATATATATATATATATATATATATATATATATATATATATATATATATATATATATATATATATATATATATATATATATATATATATATATATATATATATATATATATATATATATATATATATATATATATATATATATAGCGCGTCCCGTAGCTCAGTTGGCAGAGCGCTCGCTTAGCACGCGAGAGGACCGAGTTCGAGGCTCGGTCGGGACGTGGGAATTTGAGTCATTCCCAGTAACGCTAGCTTCGGCTCACTCAGCCGTTAATGAGTACACTAGTGAAATGCTTGTCACTAGTGGGAATAAATCTCCGGTATCCGCGATAGGCCTGGCCCAGCCAGCGGTATCCGCCATGGGCCCTTGAAACCCAAGGATCTTCCTCGAAAGATCCCACTGACAGGACGAAAGTCCTTCCTGGGGAAGATGATTTATTTTTTATATATATATATATATATATATATATATATTATATATATATATATATATATATATATATATATATATATATATATATATATATATATATATATATATATATATATATATATATATATATATATATATATATATATATATATATATATATATATATATATATATATATATATATATATATATATATATATATATATATATGAGCCTAAAGCTTCTATATAAAGGAACGTAAACATAGAGAAAGTGTTTTAGAGTATGAGAGTATTAGAGTATTTTTTAAGTCTATGAGAAATTTTTTTTTCTTATTCTGAATATAAGAGTGTCATTATTATGTATCTTTTTAAATAATAAAAAAATAAACAAATGTATAAAATGTAAATGTTGCATTCATTAACTACTTCTCTTACAAAAATGACGAGATTTTATAAAAAAAAATAAAAAAAAAATCTCAGTAAGAAATAGTGAGTCCAAAACTAAAAGAAATGCCAAGAAAGAAATTTGATTTTTTTTTCAGTTTCCTAAAAAAAAAAAAAAAAAAAAAAAAAAAAAAAAAAAAAAAAGTTCAATTTGATTTCAGGCTTGTTGAGTGTGAAATAATATTCTTCTTTGCAAAACGAAGCAAAACTTGCTCTAAAGATTTTTCTTATGAAAACGACCAAATTTATATATATATATATATATATATATATATATATATATATATATATATATATATATATATATATATATATATATATATATATATATATATATATATATATATATATATATATATATATATATATATATATATATATATATATATATATATATATATATATATATATATATATATATATATATATATATATATATATATATATATATATATATATATATATATATATATAATATATATATATATATATATATATATATATATATATATATATATATATATATATATATATATATATATATATATATATATATATATATATATATATATATATATATATATATATATATATATATATATATATATATATATATATATATATATATATATATATATATATATATATATATATATATATATATATATATATATATATATATATATATATATAAGGTGATTACTAAGTTAACCGACAAAGGTAGAAACGTAATAAAATGCAGTTGGGGGAAACATATTCCCTAAATACACATAATGTGAATATGAACGATAAAGATGGTAGGTCACATAACAGTTAACGAAAGTATACAAGGTGCTGTACATTTGTTGGAAGTGTTATCCAAAACCGTACCCAAAAGGGCACATACGTACACTGGTGAGCAACATATATAGTACATTGAAAAGTTTGGCATCATGGAAACGAGAGCACAAGATCATCTGGACTATGACGGTGGTACGCTACACAGTGCGAGAATAGGCTGACTAACATGGTGTTCACGTTAGGACGAGCGAACTAGAAAGGTCGTTTCGACTAACGTTTCCCAATAGGCGACAACCCTATCATAGGATCTTTGCGAGCGTCTTTTGGATATTACGTGAAACGGGACAATTGCATGCACCAAATCCCGATCTGGGACCTCCCCTCTATGTACGTACACCTACGAGAGAATATGCATTTCTTCAAGGGGTTGCAATGGATCGCAGAGTCAGTTCCCGAACATTTGCCGGTAGCAATAGCGTGTATCAGCGAACCATCCTTAAACGTCCTGCTTGAGGAGAATCTGCAACCTTATCAATACCAACGTATCCAGTGTCTCACTCCCGTTCATTATGCCTTCGCATTAAGTTTTGTCGGTAGTTCCAACAATATTAACTTCTAAGCGATGATCTTCGTTGATCCTCTTGGAAGGCATGAAACAATCCCCATGACATTCACCCATGCAGGCTCACGCACCAATTATGGGTTGATGAGTGGGCTTATCTAATTGGCGACAACCTAATTAGTCCATATGTCAACCGAAGTAAGTGAACAGCCAATCCTATCTACTGTTCTTACTGGGTTAATTGCCTGCACTTCTCAGGGACGTTCCTCTCGCAGTTCGTTGAGACTTATCGAGACAAGTTAGCCAATATTTTGATGCTATATATCACAATCCCTGTATTGGTTGTGGTGTACCCGTTGGGATTTGCTGCCACGGTTCCTCGATTCCAACCCCTTGGATTATCATTTGCAGAGACACGTGAAAACTCTCATTTACAGAGATCCTGTTCCGGTTATAAATAATCTTCGGCAATGCCTTTGTCTTCCCTTCCTCAGATGGGTCAAAGCTTGGATAGTTGCAAATGTATATCATTTCGAGCACCTCCTATGAGTGAGACTGTGATGTGTGCTACCATCACCTGCCTCGTATGTTAATAAATAACAATGCAAAATTGATGTGGTTTTCCTATGATTGTTTCTACGGGTGTAGCTTGTCTTTACTTCATTTATCACCTTTATCATGTATTTTTCGAATATGAGTATTTAAGGGAACTTGTTACCCCAACAGTGTTTTAATACGTCACGGCGTTTGTCGGTTTACAAAGTATTCACCCTATATATATATATATATATATATATATATATATATATATATATATATATATATATATATATATATATATATATATATATATATATATATATTATATATATATATATATATATATATATATATATATATATATATATCTCGCTCCATGATATGAAGACACTCACAACGTCTTCCTAACGTCTCCATATTGGAAAAATAGTGCAGAAGATCACACACCGCAGAGATTTTCTCAACCAACTAAAAGGTCAATAACTACGTCGACGGAGTTGTTTATATGTGTGAGCAAATCATATTAAATTGTTCTTATAAATATTATGAAGGAAATTTGGATACATTATTTTGTTCTCGTTTTTTTCTTGTTTTACAATCGTTCAAATAAACGTCTGAAGATTTTTGAACTTTAACTCTTCAATCTTCTTCTCTTCGGTTAAAAAATTGATTTCTAAATATTTTAAAAAAAAGTCTGCGGATGAAGGAACAAATATTACATTATATCCTCATTTGAATCTTGAATAACTTTTATTTTTTACTTTTTATTTTTTATTTTATTTAATATTCTTTTTGTAAAATGGTAAAAATATACACAATACGCATTAAAGTTGGATGATGTAAAGAACTGTTCCAAATTAATGGTTGACATGTCCAAATAAAAGGCGTATGAATATATGAAGATTTGTATGAATATGTGAAATAGAAAACGCAGAGTGTTCCTGACATAATTTGTAGAGGTAGAGTAGAAGGAAGGATGAACATAGAAGTGTACTTAATACTCACTATATTAATTGCACTCTTTTGAATCCTCCATTGCTCATTTTTTAAATACCCCTATACAGGGATTATATATATATATATATTATATATATATATATATATATATATATATATATATATATATATATATATATATATATATATATATATATATATATATATATATATATATATATATATATATATATATATATATATATATATATATATATATATATATATATATATATATATATATATATATATATATATATATATATATATATATATATATATATATATATATATATATATATATATATATATATACTATATAATTATATATATATATATAATATATATATATATATATATATATATATATATATATATATATATATATATATATATATATATATTATATATATATATATATATATATATATATATATATATATATATATATATATATATATATATATATATATATATATATATATATATATATATATATATATATATATATATATATATATATAAATATATATATATATATATATTAATATTAAAAGCGCAAAAATTTCCGCAAAGCAAAACGTAAAAGAAAAAAAAAAAAAAATTTTTTTTTTTTTTTTTTTTAATTTTATATTTTTTTTTTTTTAATATTATAAAAGAAATTTATTTTTATTTATTTAGCATCTATGATCTCTTCCTCCTCGTAGCTCTCCTCTTGCATTCTGAAAAGGGTCATATTCCCTTTCATAAAGATAAATTTTTCAAAATTGCTGATGCCATGGCTGCCCTCTTTGGTCTTAGAATGTCAGAGCCTTGACTAAACAACCTCTCCACGGCCGCTGAGCTGGGTAATGGGGTATTGTACTTAATAAACAAGTCCACCAAGACCTCTTGGTATTCACACGGAAAAAGGTTCCTAGTGAGAGGGGTATTGTGGTGAACATTCATTATATATATATATATATATATATATATATATATATATATATATATATATATATATATATATATATATATTATATATATATATATAATATATATATATATATATATATATATAGTAAAGTGTTAAATATTATAAATAACTCACCTTAAATGGGTCATTTCAGATTCAGTCCCATCACCTTCAGTGCCTTGATGTGGAGGAGTAAAATTCGATGCAATATTACACTTTATTTCCTCCAATATCCTCGTCTTGACAGCTGGATACTTCCCCTCATTTAACCTATGTACCACTCCGAGTTTGAAGTAAGGGTGCAGAGCTGTTGCCATAAGCAAATCACAATCATCAAAAATCCTGCTGAACCTCGGTTCAAATCCCTTTTCTTTCCCTTTGTTTGGCTTTGGCTGCTTTAGTAAGTAGTTGACTAAGTTTTTGGCATAGTTAAATTTTTTCACCTCTCGTTGCAATTCCACGAGATTGTCCTTGAGGAGGAAGAGGTTAGGCAATAGAACCCCCGCGTACGCATTCTTCTCATCCTGCAACATATCAACCTAACAGCAATAGGCGTCATTATTTCGATGTACTCAGCAATTACCTCCTTGTCAGTTTTATTAAATATTGGAAGACAAGGCTTTTGTTCCATACAAATGTTGTTGATTTGTGCCATGCTACCATCAAGGTTCTTAAGCAGGTCTTTCATAGAATCGTATAGGGAGTTCCAGCGAGTAACACTTTGTGTTATAAACTTTGTTCCCAACTCCTTCTTGATTCTCGCAGCAGTTGTAGTTTTCCTGTTTTGAGCATTCCACAATGCCTGTGCTTTGGCAAGTGTCTTATTAAATGGATCCTTGGCACCAGAGGACCAGCGAGGAACTTTCGAAACATCCCTAGTAGCCAAGATGTTTAATGTGTGGGAAATGCAACGGCGATGTTTAGGTAGGATAAGGGCATCATGTTCTTCAAGCAGATTTTCTAGTTGGAGAGGTTTTGTCAGCAGAACCTCTGGGTCACCAATTTGCTCCATCTCTTCAGGAGTAACCACTATCTCTGGAATCGGTACCTGCTCTTCTTCCTCTTCGTCACCCGTTTCTGCATGAGCATCCACCCGAAAGGCTGCACAGAAATTTGCACCGTTATCTGTTGTAATGCAGACAACCTGGAGATAAAATTTTAATTTAGTAGTTTCCTTATTAATTTATAGTTATACATTTTTTTCAGTATTACGTTATTATTTCATATTGATTTTTACTTACCTTATGCTGAATGCCAAATTGTTGATGGATATCCGTAATATTATTGGCTAGGACTGTGCTGGTCTGAGACACAGATAACTCTCTACAGGCAAGGACAGCCTTCTCTCTCTTTAAAGTATTCGCATTAATCCAGTGAACTGTCATGCCCAGAAAACTCCTGTTGTGTCCAGTCCAGCTATCTGCAGTCTGACGCTTTTTGCTAGATGTCTCATTGTCTGTTGAGCAGCTGCGACCCCGCTTTGACCCTCCTTCAATTGCAGCACAAAGTTCCTTGTGCAAATAACGATGTTTCTAAATAAAGTTACAAAACTAAATTCACTAGTCATGTAAATAAAATATGTGAAATATTTAATGGTTGAATTTTAAAATTAAAAAGAAATTAAATTCAAATAAAAAAGTATCGGTGAAAGTTACTTCCAAACAAGTAGTGCGATTTCAAGCTATGTGTTGATTTAGAGTCAAAGTCAAGGTTTTTTTACATTGGGAGCATTCAATCTTTCCCTTGCACAAGACTCTATTGCCCTCAGTATACTCCTTCTTGGTCTTGACAGACCCATAGTACTTGATAAGATGGGCCATGGGTGCTCCAAACTTGGCTGCTTTTTTCATGGGAAGTACCAGCAGCATCACACTCAATTTCAGGAGTTGTACTTCGACGACTTTCACGGTTTGCAATTCTTTTTCCCGTTAAGTACTTATCCATATCTGCTTTATCCAATTTAAACACAAAAATACTAAAATATAATTAATCAAAAAAAAATACTATAATAATAATAATTATAATAATAATAATATAATATAATAATAAAATATAATAAGAATAATAATAATATAATAATATAATAATAATAAAAATAATAATAAATAATAATAATATGATAATAATATTTATTAATATATATATATAATATATATTTATATAATATATAATATATATTTATATTATATATTTATATAAATATATATATTATATATAATATAAATAGGATCATATTATACATATATAAATATATTATATATATATATATATATATATATATATATATATATATATATATATATATATATATATATATATATATATATATATATATAATAAACAATACCTTTTATTATCGAGGACAATTTGATATTTTTTAAATATCGATTTTTTTATATATCGGCATCATAGTTTAAGTATTAACTTTTAATTAGCAGAAAGAGTAATAAAAATTTGGCTGATTAAATAATGAAATATAAAGCGCAAATTGCGCTTTTGCGCTCTTAAAAGTTGTTAAGCGCAAAATGCAAAAAATTTTCAAATTTCGCGCAAAGCGCAAAAGCGCAAATTGCGCTTTGCGCTTATGCCCATATATATATATATATATATATATATATATATATATATATATATATATATATATATATATATATATATATATATATATATATATATATATATATATATATATATATATATATATATATATATATATATATATGCAATGAAAGAAAGGTCAGAAAACCGTTGTCTCATTTCCATTCGCCAAGTATCAGCTATTTAAAGTTGCGTGTCGCACCTTTCCAAGTGAAATGAGTAATCAGAAATCATCAGAATCATCAGAAAAGGATGAAAAGTAGGCAGTGAAGTGACAAATAAAAATGATGATGATACGGAACCTTTTATAACACAATGTTTGTTTGATAGATTTAAAGGATGAACCATTTTGATCTACCACCACCGCTTCAAAACGAATGAAAGAAAATTAAAGAGAAGTTCAATAAGAGAATGATATATACCGATAGGAAAGGTTTGAAAATAAAAACTTTTTGCCAGTCTCTGTTGTAAACTTTATAAGCTTGCGCCAATCCAGAGGATTCATTGAAATATTGAAGAACAGAAGACTAACAACAATCAGCGAGAAAGGAAGGAAGAACACCTGAATGGCGTTCCATACGAAAGTTGTCCTGACAATCGGAAACAGCTTCAAAGAAATAAAATTATTTCAAAATCTTTCTGTTACAGATAGATTGAAAAACTTTGGAAAGATAGATTTTAAAGAGGTAGGACAATAGTAAGAAGGGTTAGAGAGGTTCAGATATTCTGCACATATTGAATAATCGCGCGTTTCCAACAAGATAGAATTTTCGAAATGAAGAACATATATAAAACAGTTAAACAAAGTAAGGTGCAAGCTTGGAAGCACAATCTTAGAGAACTATTAAAGGAATATAATCAGAATCATAAATCTTCTTAGCCTATTTAATCTCAAAGAGAGAGAGAGAGATAGAGAGAGAGAGAGAGAGAGAGAGAGAGAGAGAGAGAGAGAGAGAGAGAGAAACAGAAATATCACCTTTAGAAGAAATTACATATAATGTTAGGCATAAATTAGTTGGAGGGGAGTGAAGGATGAGAAACAGGTTCAAAATCGTCTAAAGTGGAATTAAGGACAAAACTCTGAGGGATAAGTTAAGATTAATCAGGAGGAAAAGCAACATTTTTTTTTCTTCAAAGTGCCATAAAGAGAACGAGATACGAGAAAGGGCCTCGAAAGATCGTAGCATTTCTATAAAGAAAAGTGATTTTGATGCTATGAAGAATATATTTTGCACGATTACAGAATAAAATTTAAATTCCATGTATTTCCCACTGAAATATTATTAAATATGAGTTTGATATAATTTTTTTTTTATGTTTATTAATATTTGAATTATATTTTAAATTATTTTTAATAAAAATTATGTTTAAAAACAAAAGAGTAGATTTAGTATTCTTGAAGAGCTCATTATTATTTGTCATAATCAAAACAAGCTAACCTATACTAACCTTTCCAAATAAAAATTGCTAAGTTTACCAATTTAAAAAAAAAAATTTTTTTTATTGAAAATAACTTAACATACAACTCATAAATAAATAATTAATAAAAATCTTATTGAACTCAATTTTAACAAAGAAATGTGTCTGAATAGATATTCATTTGCATGTGAGATGAGAGTCAAATTAACCACTGTATCGTTCTTTCCAAATATATTTCAATCAGTCTCAAAACTCCACCAACTCTTCCAGTGTTAACTGGAGTCCCATTGCAAAGAATAGCATTAAGGGAAATCTCCCTATTAGAATCAATTAAGAAAGTTATTATTTCATCTGTAATACATTGGACCTTGGCAGAATATAGTGTAACATAAGTCATGTAAATATCAACTGGTTCTTTTATAATAACATAATATTCTTCCACTTCAGTTCCATCTTTTCTTTTAGTTTGATCTTTTCTGCCATCAAATCCAATGCATTCAATTTGTGTGTTTACTAATTTCATTCTGATGACATTCCTTTTGACAACAAGTTTCCTCTCTTTTTCAACTTTTTTTTTTATCCTACATATTACTTTCATTTAATGCTAAGTTAACTATAGCAGCATTGGCCCTATAGCTTACACGAAACCAGTCAGCTATCTTCGCTTAATGTTTATGCAAAAATCTATTCTGATAATTTTTTTTAAGTTCAATTTCAGGAAAAAAACTCTTCATCATTTCCGCTCTCCTCTATTAGCAATGTCTCTTCTTCCATAACATCAAATATTAACCCTGTGTTGGTTGAAGGGTCAAAAAATCATTTCATTTGATTTTACTTCCCTTTCAAACTCATCCTTTCGTGTGTTTTGTGGGATCTTATTGTTTTGAAGTTGATTCTATAAGTCTTTGAACTCTTAAAAATTATTTCATTGGGTTATGGATGGAAATTAAAACTTTCTCATAAGATTGATCTTAACGCTTAAGTCTGAAGTCAGAGAGCAGAAGAGAGAAAGGCTTGTCGAACGAGCCCTTCTCAATTGAGAAGCTATGCAACGGAAAAGTTCAGAAGAGCAATTTCCATTGTTACAGCGGTAGTGTAGAGAGAGTGACGCTACAATTTGACGAGCAGAAAAGATTATAAAAAGAAAAACCCTACTCTCAACCTTATCAATGAGAACTGCATGAGTGGAACCACCCCAGATGTGTGATTTATATTAAATACAGAGGCGAGCAACACACCTATAAAGAGCAAGCAACTAGAGTGGAGTGCAGAAATCCTGAAGGAGCCTCAGAACACTTAACTTTTTGGAAGCTCGTTTAAAAGGGGAAGTAATGTGAACTTTCAAGGAAAAATCACAAGGAAAAGAAACACTGAGAATATTAAGGACAGATGAAAGTTTGAGTTGGGTGCTTTTGAAGAAAACATATATATATATATATATATATATATATATATATATATATATATATATATATATATATATATATATATATATATATATATATCCTCCGGTGGGCAAAGGCAGATGGCCTACCGAATTCCACCGGAGTTGGAAAAAAATCTATAATGGTCGATAGAGTCCGACATGTCCAGATACTCAGCGTTAGAAAGTTTGCAAGTCAAAGGAAGTTAGAAAAATAGACAAAAGGAGTGTGTTCCAGATTTTACTAGTAGAGTATATGTAAGATTAAGCATAGCGGTTGTCTGGGGTCGGAGAGTTGGATAGAGAAAGGATGAGACTGTGTAGAAAGGCGTATCGCACGAGCTCTTCTCAATGGAGAAGGTATGCAACGAAAGAGTTCAAAATACCAGTGTCCTTTGCAATACCGATAGAAAAGAGAGATTGGCACGCAACAATTCGACGCGCAGAAAGAGGTTGGAGAGAGTTAGTAAGAGTAGGAGAGTTGATGAGACGAAAATACCTAGACTCCACCTTCTCAAGAAGAGCTGCATGAGTGGAATCACCCCAGATATGTGAAGCATACTCCATACAGAGACGAACAATTCTCCTTTTAAAGAGCAAGCAACTGGAGTGGCGTGAAGTAATTTTGAAGGCGACTCAGAGCACTCACTCTTAGAAGCTTGTTTAGACGGAGATGTAATGTGATCTTTCCAAGAAAGGTCACGAGAAAAAGATACACTGAGAATATTAAGAACAGATGAAGGTTTGAGATGTGTGTTTTCGAACAAGATATCATAGTTGTGTGGAAAATGTGTTGAGCTGAGAGATGGAGGAACTGAGTTTTTGAGGCATTAAAAACTACTTTGTTTCCTCTGACCCAATTAGAAATACGTGAAAGATCAGAGATCAGTTGCTCCAAGGCTACCCTTCTCGAGTCTATTAACTGCTGTTGGGAGGAATGTCTTTCAAATTGAAAGGAGTAATGAAGGGTGGAGTAATCAGCATAGGAATGGATATCAGAGGAAGTAATAGAAAGAAGATCATTAAAGAAAAGTAGAAAAAATGTTGGAGATTGGATAGAACCCTGAGGAACAGCACTACTAGCAGATTTAAAGGAAGAGCGGTGGCCATCTACAACAGTTGTAGAACGACCGGAAAGGAATTTAGAGAGAAGATCACAGAGAGAAGGATATATATCGAAAGAGGGAAGTTTAGAAATCAAAGCTTTGTGCCAAACTCTATCGAAGGCTCTCGATATGTCGAGCGTCGCAGCAAAAGAGGGACCCCCTCCTTGAATAGGGCTTTGCCCGTGAGTGGTGATGATTCGTAAAAAAAAAAAAAAAAAAAAAAAAAAGACTCACCGAAATGCCGAAGATTGGAGGACCAAGAGTAAGAGAGAAGGGAAAGAAGATCACCAGTATAGCATTTCTTACGAAAGCCATACTGGCGATCTGAGATAAGATTGGAAGAATTGAGAGGTTTATAAATCTTCCTGTTAAGGATAGATTCGAAAATTTTAGAGAGAACGGAGGTCAAAGAAATGTGACGATAGTTGGAGGGTTGAGTGGAATCTTCCTTCTTCGGCACAGGCTGAATGAGCGCTCGTTTCCAGCAAGAAGAGAAGGTTGAAGTAAAAAGACAGAGAAGAAATAGTTTACCAAGGCAGGGTGTAAGCTCAGAAACATATGTTTTGAGAACCACAGGAGGAATACAATCGGGACCGTGCGCCTACTTAGTATTAAGCTAGAGAGAGAGAGAGAGAGAGAGAGAGAGAGAGAGAGAGAGAGAGAGAGAGAGAGAGAGAGAGAGAGAGAGAGAGAGAGAGAGAGAGCGGAAATGACGTCTTTAGAAGAATTTATAATTTTAGACATAAATGAGTTAGAAGGGGTTGAAGGGTAGGAATAGCTCCGGGATCGCCTAAGTTTTCAATTAGAGAAAAAGTTTGAGCAAAGAGTTCAGCTTTAGAAGAAGGTAAAACAACAGTTGTGCCGTCTGAAGATATTAAAGGAGGGAAAGAGGAAGAAACAAAGTTAGAGTTGACATTTTCTGCAAAATGCCAAAAAGAGCTTGAAGAACAGGGACCAGAAATATTATTACATTTTCTACGGACAAAAGAGATTCCGAGATGATATATAATTTGCCTAAGTTTCTGGAGTTTGAAGACGACGGTAATTACTGAAGGTATCATCCCTGCGGCGGATAGTACGAGAAAAAGCAGAGTTAAACCAAGGTTTGTTAGATTTAGTAGAAGGGAAAAAAATGGAATGTATGGTTTCATGCAAAAGAGAATCACCTCGGGTACGGGTTCTGCACTCTCTGAGGGACCCCTCACACAGATGCAATAATCATTCTACGGGAAATCAAAGAAGTACGACGAAAACGGCACAAACGTTTCCTTTCAATAGAAGGGGGTCTTTCCTGCGAAAGACTTGAAGAATATAAAAGGATACAGAGATAAGGTGATCGGATTAGAAGTTAGGAAAAGGTCTAGAATGTTTGGGTTTATCTCCAAGACGATCAGGGAGACGATTAGTGAGCTGCACCAATTGTCCAAGGTCATTCTGGATAGAGAAATAGAAGCAAGCTTACGAGCTGTATCATGAGAACTAGAAGAAAGCTATTGGCTGTGGTGAACATTGAAATCACGTAATATGATTATTTCAGAGAAAGGAGAAGAAAAGAGAATTTGCTCTATTTTGGATTTTAAATAGCTATAGTCGAAGAATTTCGGATAGTCAGTAGAACTAGAAGATAAATAAACCGAACAAATGAATTTAGTCGTGGAATGGCAAGAGAGCCTAAGCCACAAGGAAGACTCCAAATTAGAGACACTAGAACAAACAAAATCGTTTCGCAAGTATGCGTAACATCCGTCTTTGACTGAAAATTGAGAGTAGAGACATTAGGAGGAAACAAAAAAGGGGGTTGCTATCAGAACGCTCAAACATCTGAGTTTTAGTCAAGAATAAAATGTGAGGAATAGAAGGGAAGTGATGTTCGACAATGTGGAAATTGGTTAGAGACCGCAAATGTTGCAGAAATTAATGAAAAAAATAGACCGTGCATCAGGACAAGCCGTCTGCAAACTCAGAGTGGCACCCACCCCAACATTGGAGGCCACCAACTCCAAATGATGATAGGGGAAGGGATGGATGAGGGGTTATCTTTGGATCCTCCCCTCTTGGATTCTCCGAGGCAGATGATAAAGGCGCCATAATTATTTTATTCTTTTTTAAGGGATATGTGACTGTAATAGTGTTAATTATGTGTAAAAGAAGAGCCTACTTCGTGCAGAAGAAAGTGTAGATGAGCGCGGAAACAAGCTTACCATTGGACACCGGGATGAGATGGGAAGTACATAACGTCCCAAATGCCCAATGTTGTAATCTCATCGCCTCGGGAGCGCTACTTCCCTCTCTGTATATTATATATATATATATATATATATATATATATATATATATATATATATATATATATATATATATATATATATATATATATATATATATATATATATATATATATATATATATATATATATATATATATATATATATATATATATATATATATATATATATATATATATATATATATATATATATATATATATATATATATATATATATATATATATATATATATATATATATATATATATATATATATATATATATATATATATATATATATATATATATATATATATATATATATATATATATATATATATATATATATATTATATATATATATATATATATATATATATATATATATATATATATATATATATATATATATATATATATATATATATATATATATATATATATATATATATATATATATATATATATATGATCATGAATGTTTTTCCTTGACAAATGAAGTATGGCGTCCTCTGACAGCTCTTCACATCAGCGTGCAATCGTTTGGCGCATGTCAATAAGGCTTTAAAGCATGTCGTAGCCCTCACAATTTCCTTTTCAGTATGTTCCAAACATGTTCAATGGGGTTATGGTCCGGATCGTACGCTGGCCAGTCTAATGTTCGAATCCAGGCACTTATGGAGTTAAGGTGCCGCGCACCTTTGCAGCGAGCGGCAGGGCATTGTCCTGAATGAGGACAAAGGTGTCACCGACGAAGGGGCCAAAACGCTGGTCGTATGGATCCAGAATGTTCATGGAGTATCCTGGGCCTGTTAGGGACCCTCCATCGAACACGTGTAACTCCGTACGTCCTGCCCACACCATTACCATCTACCACCGTATGGTGGTACATTGTGAATAATATATGCCGCAAATTGCTCATTGAAGTTTTAGTTTAGTTTTCATGGTGAAAGGTTGTGTGTGTGTTCTCCATGTTGTGTTTGTGTTTTTTTTATCTTATTCGTTTTAATTTGTGTTTTAGTGCATTTTGGTGTATCCGTGTTTTTAAATGTTTATAATTAATTGTTTATCTACTGTGCAAATTTGTTTTAACAATTTTTCTGTGTTTTAAAATTTAGTATCTATAGTAGTTTAATTTTCAAAGGGATCAACTAGTGACTGATAAAATTTAAGATAAGTTTTTAGTGAATATTTTGTTTTAAATGGAAATAGTTTTTATGTTTATTTAGTTCCATAGTGAATTTTAATGTTTTAATATTTGTTAAAAATAAGCATTTTTTCAGTTTTTATTTCGTTTTGTTTGTCTGTCTGTTTGCTGGTGTGATTGTATGCTTGTCAGTTTGCTGGATTGGCTGTTTGTTTGACTATTTTGATTGTAAGTGTTTGGGCAGAATGGCTGGCTGGTGTGCGCAGACGTGGGTTCTCTATACACTTCACCAACATCCGTGGCTTACGCTCTAACTTAGCTTCTGTGGAATGCCATCTCTCTAATTCTCATCCTAACCTTTTACTCTTGTCTGAGACCCAGATATCAAAGAATTCCTCTTCTAACTTTTAACTATAACTTTATTTCATAATTTCCGTTCTAAGGGTGGAGTTTGTGCCTATGTTAATACCAACACTCCGGTAACACGTCTTGTGAATCTTGAATCTCTTAACTTCGATTTTCTGTGGCTTAAAATCTTTCTTCCTACCACTTCAATAATCTTGTGCTTCTGCTACTGTTCTCCTAATAGAACAGATTTTTCTACCTTTTTTTGAGTACCTAACTACTTCTCACGAGACTGTTACATCTTCGCATCCAAATACTGATGTCCTCTATTTAGGGGATTTCAACGTACACAACACTGAATGGTTAGGCTCCTCTCATACCGATTCAGGAGGAGAGGAGGCCGAATCATTCAGCATTCTCAACGATCTGGAGCAACTGATTAAAGAACCAACACACATTCCAGATCGTCCTAACCAATTCTTAAACACTCTTGATTTATGTTTCACTACTAGTCCTTCTCTCTATAAATACGCTGTCTTCGCACCTATTGGTAAATCTGACCACAATCTAATTACTCTTAATTTTCAAGCTCTCTCCAACTGCTCCACCCTGCCCTAAGCGTATCTTCTGGCACTTTGATCGGGCTGACTGGGGGGCTTTGCGTTGCTTCTACGCTAACTATTCCTGGAGTGACTGCTTTGTCTCTGGAAGACGCTTCGGTCTCTGCTGATAAGGTGGGGGCCGTAATCGTTGATGGGATGAGCAGGTTCATTCCTTCTTCAACTAAATTTTTCTCTCCTCAAAATCCATGGTTCGATCGTGCTTGTTCTCGTGCCATTCAGGCTAGAGACATCGCGTATCGAGAATGGAAAAATTCTCCTTCTCCTATCACTCTAGCAAATTTTCATTCAGCTCGGAATCGTTGCAGGGATATTCTTCGAAGAGCAAAGCAGACTTTCTCCTACTGAAAAATCTTTCTGGCCTCTTGCCAAAAACATCTCCAACAATTTCTGTAAATCTTCCTTTCCTCCTCTTATTCGCTCTGATGGTTCTGTTGCTAACACTCCAACTGAAAAGGCTAATCTCTTCGGCCCCTGAATTCTACCCTGGATGACTCCGGCAATCCTCCTCCTACTTCTTCTCCTCTCAGATGTCCCATGCCTTTGCCTGTGATTTCATTTGACCAGGTGCATGGGCTTCTGAAGTCTATGAACGTTAGGAAGGCAAGTGGCCCGGATGGAATTCCTCCCCGAGTTTTAAGGAAGTGCGCCTCTGAGCTGGCTCCGTCCCTCGTTCAACTTTTCTCTCTATGCCTCAATACTAGTACTTTCCCTCAGTGTTGGAAGCGCGCTTTAGTCCAACCTATTCCGAAGAAAGGTAGCCGCTCTGATTCTTTCAACTATCGCCCTATAGCTCTCACTTGTATTCTGTCTAAGATCTTTGAAACCCTTCTCAACTCTCACTTCTTAGATCATCTGGAATCTCCTTCCCTTCTTTCTGATCATCAGTATGGCTTTCGACCTTCGAGGTCTACTGGTGATATACTTTCCTATCTCACAGATTTATGGTCTTCTGCCCTTAGGGACCATGGGGAGACTTGCGTGGTGGCGCTTGACATATCTAAGGCGTTTGACCGGGTATGGCATGCGTCACTGCTTTCCAAGCTCCCCTCCTTCGGGTTTCCTCCTTCTTTTTGCTTACTTATGTCTAGTTTTCTTTCTAATCGTTCCATTTCTGCTGTTGTTGATGGAGCGACTTCTTTTTTCCTTTCCTGTTAATAGTGGTGTTCCTCAGGGCTCTGTCTTGTCTCCTACTCTATTCTTACTTTTCATTAATGATCATCTCAGCAGTTCATCTAACCCTATACATTCATATGCCGATGACTCAACCCCCCATTCTTCTACTCATTTCAAATCTGTTCCTTCTTTTGCATCTAGAGTTGCTTCTCGTCTTCATCTTTCCAATTCCATTCTTGCAGAGATAGAATTTCCCAGTGGGGTCGTCTCAACCTTGTGAAATTCAACTCTTTAAAAACTCAACTTCTAAAAATTTCCCTCTCAAAGACACCTCCTTAACTTTTCTATTTCTTTCGATGGTTCTCCAATCTCTCCTGTTGACAATATAAACATCCTTGGCCTTCACATAAACAAAAAAATGTCTTGGAAACCTCATATCACAATGGTTGCTAGGGCGGCTTCAAAGAAGCTGGGAGTTCTGTTTAGACTGCGAGAATTTTTTTCTTCCTCGCAGTTACTCCAATTATACAAGGGTCTCATCCGCCCTTGTATGGAGTACTGCTCTCATATCTGGGGTTGCTCAGGTTTCACCCGTCTTTGAATAGGGTTGAGTCAAAAGCTAAAAGATTTATAAACTGTCCGGCTCTTTCTAATTCTCTTGACTCTTTATCTTTGCAACCTGATGTTGGTGCCTTGTCTCTTTTCTATAGGTACTACAGCGGCAAATGCTCGAGGGAACTATCACACCCGTGTACCTCCACCTTTACGGCTTCCTCGCAGCACAAGGGGATGCAATGTCACGCGCATCAATTTTGCGTGGACATAGGCAACTCCAGGCTTGTCCGCTGTGGTGCCTCTTTCGTTCTTGCCACCTCTGTTTTGTGGAACTCTCTTCCATCTTCCAAGCGTCTGCGCTCACCTGAGAAATTTGCGTTAGGTGGGTACTGTTAGGGTGGTCTTCATTTTTTGGATTTTGTGCTCTTTTACTTTCATTTTTATTCTTTTAACACCCCCTCCTTGAATAGGGCTTTGCCCGTGAGTGGTGGTGATGTGTGCAAAAAAAAAAAAAAAAAAAAAAAAAAAAAAAAAAAAAAAAAAAAAAAAACGACGCAGGTATAATCTGGAACATCTATTGGAGCTATACAGGTTGAATCGGGATTTGTCAGTACAGAAAAAATGCGGCAAGTCCTTCAGCCGCCAATGTAGGTGTTGGAGAGCATAACGCAACATCGTTCTAAGTTGGTCCCTGGTGAGTGGTAACCTCTCTAGCTGCAACTTCTTTTGCGGTACCCATGTTTTACGAGGCGTCGGTGAATGTTATCCGTGCTCATACGGGTACTATGTACAATGTAACTGGGTCTGACGGTCACGTGGTGTGGCATTTCGATCACTGAATGCCCTAAGCCTTAGATTTCTTTCTTCAACGGCGTTATTGCACTTGGCCTGCCTTGGCGAGCCTGTACCCTTCTACTGACTGTTAGGTAATTGCGACACACACATCGCGTGGCAAACGAGGCCAAATCCTCTCTATAGTACTTGCACAAACGAAACGGTGGAATAGTTTTGAAGGGCACAGTAGCTTTGATGCAACATATCCCGAAATGTGACGCAGTGATTTCTATGGTTCGACTTTTTTTTCACATAGCGTCAATATCTCAACACAGGAGTACCCAGTGCTGCTAACCTGCAACGTGCGGGTAGGTACTGGAACAATCTTAAGAACACTCCCACTCACAATGGCCTACATAGCCGCCGGCCCCACCGATTACCGATTTTGAAGGTTGTGCGTTAAATTTGCTGAGTATATATATATATATATATATATATATATATATATATATATATATATATATATATATATATATATATATATATATATATAATAATATATTATATATATATATATAATATATATATATATATATATATATATATATATATATTATATTTTTTTTATATATATATATATATATATATTATATATATATATATTATATTATATATATAAATATATATATATATATATAATATATATATATATATATATATATATATATATATATATATATATATATATATATATATATATATATATATATATATATATATATATATATATATATATATATATATATAAAGCCTAGTTCAGCAAATTTTGGCCAACAAAGGAAGTTCTGCTCTTTTAACCTGTTTTATTATGACATTTATTTGAATTGAATCTGCATTTTAAAATTATATTAATATTGTCACTTTATTTGGCAAAGATTTTCCTTTAATAAAAAGCCACAAAAGAAAATCAATACTTTTTAACCTTCAAATTTATGGTCAAGCAAATCATAAATACTGAAATTATACTCTAAAGACTCAATGAAATGGTAAAAGTGCGTTTTGGAAGTTATTTATGTGGAAAATGGTTCTACTTTATTGCGAATAAAATCATAGTATTAATCCAAAGTATCTCATGCATCTACACACACAC
>SEYY01011781.1:10000-12500 GCA_009176605.1 Armadillidium nasatum | reverse complement strand
AAGAAAAAAAAAAAAAAGACTTGAAACACTTTCGTTGTTTTGCCATTTTTGAGAAGACAAAATTTGGGAACTTCAAATATTCACATCTTGATTAAATAGCAAATTATAACTATGTTTCATGATTTACTACACACATACACACACACAAGCATATATATATATATATATATATATATATATATATATATATATATATATATATATATATATATATATATATATATATATATATATATATATATATATATATATATATATATATATATATATATATATATATATATATATATATATATATATATATATATATATATATATATATATATATATATATATATATATATATATATATATATATATATATATATAATATATATATATATATAAAAGCAATACATAAGCACCCCTTTCAAAATTCTAACAACGAAACACACGGTTTTTTTAATTAATAATTTCACAAGAAGCAAAAAAATTTGAGAACGACATTATTTTTTAATTAAATAATTTTCAAAATGATTTATAATGAAAGTTACGAGATTAAAAAACCCGAATAATATAATTAGAATCTATAATATAATATAATATAATATAATTTAATATAGTTAAATAATCTGGCAAAATAGATTTAAATATTCTTCGAAGAAAAGTTTTGTGAATAGCAAATTTTTTCTTCTTTTAGTCAATCTTGAGTTTGTATTATTTGCATTAAATTATATATATATATATATATATATATATATATATATATATATATATATATATATATATATATATATATATATATATATATATATATATATATTATATATATATATCACCACCACCTTCCCCCAGGTAGGACTAAGTCCTGTCAGTGGGATCTTTCGAGGAAGATCCCTGGGTTTCAAGGGCCCACGGCGGATACCGCTGGCTGGGCCAGGCCTATCGCGGATGCCGGAGATTATTCCCATCAGTGGCAAGAGCACTCCACTCATGTACTCGTTTAACGACTGAGTCATTCGGAGCTATGCGCAAGGAGAAATCGCTCACATTTCCCGCTCCGGCCAGGCCTCGAACCCTGGACCTCTCGATTGCTATCACGAGTGCTCGATCGACTGAGCTACGGAGCCGTATATATATATATATATATATATATATATATATATATATATATATATATATATATATATATATATATATTATATATATATATATATATATATATATATATATATATATATATATATATATATATATATATATATATATATATATATATATATATATATATATATATATATATATATATATATATATATATATATATATATATATATATATATATATATATATATATATATATATATATATATATATATATATATATATATATATATATATATATAAGTTAGGAAGTTTGTATCAAAATTATTCATTTTTCATTCTGAATCAAAAATCGATTTGATTTGTAATTTGAAAAATGAATAATGTAACCTGCTTTCGAAGATTCTTTTTCTTAATATTTCTTTATTCTCTTTATATATATATATATATATATATATATATATATATATATATATATATATATATATATATATATATATATATATATATATATATATATATATATATATATATATATATATATATATATATATATATATATATATATATATATATATATATATATATATATATATATATATATATATATATATATATATATATATATATATATATATATATATATATATATATATATATATATATATATATATATATATATATATATATATATATATATATATATATATATATATATATATATATATATATATATATATATATATATATATATATATATAATATATATATATATTAGTGATGGGATGATTAAGAATTTTATGACGATGACGATGACTATTGAAGTAAATATGACGATGACGATAATGACGATAACGATGATGACGATGAAACTGAAAAAGTATATTTTAAAAGCTTCTCTTATTTTAATAGATATTAACATTTTTATAATAAGGAAGAATTAAATTGTCTTTTCTTTATTTTTAATTCAAATGTGCAAATATGTAATTTTTATATATAGTAATTTTTTATTTTAATTTTATTTATATTTTTATACATAGGGTGTTCCACTCGCTCTCAGCCTCAGATATACCCTTACAGGTATCAAATTACTGGTCATTGGTTTATAAAATTTGCTACCAACAAACCTTGGTGTGCGAAAAAAAAAATGTGAAATCCTGAAAGGTCACGAGGGAGTCGTCATGTATGAAATTGACTCCTTCTGTGTAGATTGGGTTTGTCTGTGTAGGTTGCCTGAACTTACTTCTCCAGATTTCTTCCTATGGGTCATGCTGAAAGGGAGAGTGTATTGCAACAGCCCACGTACTATAATGCAGCTGAAAGACAACATTCGGCTGGTAATTGTGGCTGTGATTCCTAATATGTTGGCTGCAATTTTTCGTAACATGTAAAAGCGAGTCCAGGCATGTCTAGATGC
>SEYY01011779.1:22500-25064 GCA_009176605.1 Armadillidium nasatum | reverse complement strand
TTTTTTTGTGGAAAAAAGGACAAAAAAATAAAAAAAAATAAAAAAAAAAAAAAAAAAAAATCGACAATACTTTCGAAAAATTTTTCATGTACTTATAGTGACAAGGGAAAAATAATAATAATAATAATAATAATAATAATAATAATAATAATAATAATAATAATATGGAAAGCAGCGGAATACAAATGAAAGAAACCGTATATGTAAATTGCTTTGCATTTGACTGAAGTCTCTATAATAATAAAAGAACGGTTCACTTTTAAATTGCTGTTGAAATTTTTCCAACTATTGGAATTCAAAATCCTACAACACAAGAAGAAAAAAAATTCAATAAATAAATAAAAAAAAAGTAAATAAATGAAAGGGAACAAAAAATACTTTTCAAAAATATAAAATACGTTATAATATGTAACTTTTTTAATGTTAAAATATAATATATATATATATATATATATATATATATATATATATATATATATATATATATATATATATATATATATATATATATATATATATATATATATATATATATATATATATATATATATATATATATATATGAGATAGCTCCATCCCTAGCTCAACTTTTCTCTCTATGCCTTAATACTAGTACTTTCTCTCAGTGTGTTGGAAGCGCACATTAGTCCAACCTGTTCCGAAGGAAAGTAGCCGTTCTGATCCTTCTAACTATAGCCCTATAGCTCTTACTTGTATTTTATCTAAGATCTTTGAAACCCTTCTTAACTCTCATTCTTGGATCATCTGCGGTCTCATTCTCTTCTTTCTGCTCATCAGCATAGCTTTAGGCTTTCGAGGTCTACTGGTGATATACTTTCCTATCTCACAGATTTATGGTCTTCTGTCCTTAGAGACCATGGAAAGACTTTTTGTGGTGACACTTGACATATCTAAGCATTTGACCACGTGTGGCATGCATCACTGCTTTCCAAGCTCCTTTCCTTTGGGTTTACTCCTTCTCTATGCTTACTTATGTCTAGCTTTCTTTCTAATCGTTCCTTTTCGGCTGTTGTTGATGGAGCTACTTCTTCTCCTTTCCAGGTAATAGTGGTGTTTGTCAGGGTTCTGTCTTGTCTCCTACTCTATTAATACGTTTTATTAATGATCTTCTCAGTTGCTCGTCTAACCTTATCCATTCATTTCATATGCCAATGAATCAACCCTCCATTCTTTTTCTCATTTCAAATCTGCTCTCACTTTTGCATCTAGAGTTGCCTCTCGTCTTTATCTTTAAGATTCCTAGTGGGGTCGTCATAACCTTGTGAAATTCAACACTTTAAAAACTAAACTTCTTGAAATATCTCTCTCAAAGACACCTTCTAACTTTTCTATTTCTTTCGATGGGTCTCCCATCTCTCCTGTTGACAATATAAATATTCTTGGCCTTCCCATAAACAAAAATGTCTTGGAAACCTCACATCACAATGGATGCAAGGGCTGCCTAAAAGAAACTGGGAGTTCTGTTTTGGTTGCAAGAATTTTTTCTTCATCGTAGTTACTCCAATTATATAAGGGCCTCATCCGTCCTTGTACGGAGTACTGCTCTCGTATCTGGTGGCTTGGGTTTCACCCGTCTTTTTTTTTGGATAAGGTTGAGTCAAAGGTTAAAAGACTTATAAACTGTTCAGCTCTTTCTAATTCATATGACCCTTTAGCATTTTACGTGACGCTGGTGCTTTGTCTCTTTTCTATAGGTACTACAGCGGCAAATGCTCGAGGGAACTGTCCATTTGTATACCTCCAACGTTACAGTGGCCTCGTAGCACAAGGAGTGCTATGTTTTCACATAAATTTTGTGCCGACGTAGGCAACTTCAGGCTTGTCCACCGTGGTGCCTCCTTCTTTCCAGCCACCTCTATTTTGTGGAATTCTCTCCCATCTTCTGTTTTTCCTGCTTAATTTAATCTCCATTACTTCAAAGCCCACGTCTGTGCTCACCTAAGAATTCGCGTTATTCGCGTTAGGTGGGATTTTATTTTTTATTTATTATTTTTTATTATTATTGCTTTATCACCTACTTGAATATGGCTCTGCCTGTGAGCGGAGGTATATAATATATATATATATATATATATATATATATATATATATATATATATATATATATATATATATATATATATATATATATATATATATATATATATATATATATATATATATATATATATAAAATTACCTGTTCTAAGACGTTGTTCGCCTTTACTTTTACATGCATCGAAAATCTGGAGAAGGTCCACACACACTTCTCTCCTTAAAATAGTGTAGTCAAGGGTTTTTCGACCAACCAGATTTTACTTTCCTATACTCATTGACTCTCTATAATCTCTTGCCGGCAGTCGAACTGTTGCAAAACTTTCCTTATACTATCTATATTACAAAAAGTACTGCTCTTCCGAAACTTCTCGTTGCATATCTCTTTCTTTAAGGAGAGCTCTGGCAAGTCGCTAATCCTCACAGTCTTATCCTATCTTTATCCAACTGTCAGACCCCCATACTTAACCGCTATGCTCATTCTCACAAACTCTACTGGTAAAGTCTAA
>SEYY01011779.1:0-20000 GCA_009176605.1 Armadillidium nasatum | reverse complement strand
GTATAAGTCAGAGGAAGTTGGAAAAATAGTTGAAGGAAGTGTGCTCCAGACTTTACCAGTAGAGTACATGTAAGATTGAGCATAGCGGTTAAGTCTGGGGTCAGAGAGTTGGACAGAAAGGATGAGACTGCGTAGAAAGACGAGTCGCACGAACCCTTCTCAATGGAGGAGGTATACGACGAGAGAGTTCAGAAGAGCAGTTTCCACTGTAATACCGATAGTATAGAAAGAGTGACGCAACAATTCGACGGGCAGAAAGAGATTGGAGAGAATTAGTGAGAGCAGGAGAGTTGATAAGGCGAAAAGCTCTAGGCTCCACCTTTTTCAGGAAAGCTGTATGAGTGGAATCACCCCAGATGTGTGACGCATACTCCATACAGGGGGCGAACAAGACCCCTATACAGAGCAAGCAACTGTAGTTGATTGAAGAAATGTTGCAGGCGCCTCAGAACACCCAACCTCTTAGAAGCTTGTTTAGAAAGAAAAATAATGTGATCTTTCCAAGAAATATCACGAGAAAAAGAAACATCAAGAATATTAAGAACAGATGAAAGTTTGAGTTGTGTGTTTTCGAAGAAGATATCATAGTTGTGTGGAAAGATTGTGTCGAGTAGAGAGATGGAGGAATTGAGTTTTTGAGGGATTGAAAACGACTATGTTTTCTCTGCCCCAATTTGAAATGCGAGATAGATCAGAGGTTAGTTGCCCCAAGGCCACCTTCCTTGCTTCTATTAACTGTTGTTGGGAGGGGCGCCTTTCAAAATGAAAAGAGTAATGAATGGTGGACTCATCGGCATAGGAGTGGATGAGGAGATGAAGAAATATAGAGAAGGTCATTAATGAAAAGCAGAAAAAGTGTTGGGGATAGAACAGATCCTTGAGGAACACTAATATCTATTTTTACTATATATATATATATATATATATATATATATATATATATATATATATATATATATATATATATATATATATATATATATATATATATATATATATATATATATATATATATATATATATATATATATATATATATATATATATATATATATATATATATATATATATATATATATATATATATATATATATATATATATATATATATATATATATATATATATATATATATAACTTGTAAGCTAGAATGCGATATTTGGAGGGGAAAAAAACTTTTCCCTCTACTCTTTTTTTTTCAATATCATCGTGGAACTCTGTCATAGCTATTATTTGTTTCCAGTTTTACTTTCATTTCAAACAAATTTTCCATTGCCGCATTGCTTTTTCCCTTTGCACTTCTGCGCAACTAATCTTTCAATCTTTGTAAAACCGACCTAGTGTTTCTATGCTGATTTTTAAAACAATTTCAAACCTTTCCAAATGTGTCCATTTACAGGAATGGACGTAATTGACTACACAGGATATGCATCGCAGGAAAACTTTTAAATTTTACTTCAAACGAACACTTCAGTGTATATACAACATATTTTCCCGTGCATATATATATATATATATATATATATATATATATATATATATATATATATATATATATATATATATATATATATATATATATATATATATATATATATATATATATATATATATATATATATATGAAGATCTTTATTCATTCTTTCTTTTCATCTTCTCCTTGCCTTTGCTTTGAATTGAGTTTCTTAGAGATATCTTTTCCTTTTATCCTGAAAATTCTTTGCGAAGGAGTTTATTATCTCGATTTTTGCTAGTTTCACATTTCTCTAATGAAAGAGATATCACTGAGAATGGATGCGTAATATTCTCTACTAAAATATGTCTAACTGCTGTCACATTATAGAAAATATCTAACAATAATAATAATTGCAATAATAATAATTAATAATAATAATATGGTAAAAATTATAATAGCGATAATATAATAATAATAAAAATAATTCATTATATTATTATTACATGTTAGTGTATTATTACTATAGTAATAATAATTATTATTATTATAATTATTAAATAATATTTCTACTATATTATTATATTATTAATAATACTTAATAATAATAATAATAATAATAATAATAATAATAATTATAATTATTATTTTTATTATTATTATTATTATTATTATTATTATTATTATTATTATTATTATTATTATTAAGAAAATATGCTTTCTCCAAGTTGATAAAGTTTTAGTACAAAGTTTTGGAAAATTAAATTTTTCGATTATGGAAACTCTCAGTGGAGGTATTAAAGGCGTCAAATTGTTGCACAGCTTCACGAACGACTTAAATTATTTTTATTATAATTAAGGAAAATAACTTTAAATTTACTAATTATTATTTTATTATTATTATTATAATTATTATTATATTATTATTATTGTTATTATTATTATTATTATTATTATTATTATTATAATAATTAGTATTATCACCTTATTAATAAAGAACTAATCACAACGTTTTTTGTTAGAGGAATAAACCTTGTTTTAATGAATCCATTTTACATTTTATGCAAATTTTTATACCCATGACAGTGAAAAGCTTTAGCTTGTTTACGCTGTCAATCTTCTTTATTTATATCCTAAATAAACGAAAGAAAAATGCCTTTTAAAATCGAATAAATTATAAATATTACATAATATCCTAATATTTGTTTAAAACTTTATCATAAGCTTCAATATTATCTTTCACAAAAACGAATAACCTTTTATTAAATTTGATTAGTATTTCCTTAAGAACTTGGTACCATTAAATCAATTCTTTAAAAAAAAGGTTTGGCTATTCCTTTTTCTTTTCCGTTTCCACGTAAGAAGGTAATTGCAATAATGAACATTTACACGGAGAAGATTTTACAGAGAGACATTTGAAGCAGTGATTTTGTTTTTTATTCCTCTCACTCTCCCATTCCACATCTTCTTTTTCAAATACAAAGGATCTATAAATCAATTTACTCTTCATTAAGGGAAGACTTTCTTTCATCTTGGCAAAAAAAAAAAAAAAAAAAAAAAGAAGAAAGGAAAAAAAATCCTAATCACGAACAACTACAGCAATAACTGACACAACAGAGGACTTAAGTGACACCTAATTACATTTCCCCTAATACAGAAGATGTGGCTCAGGAAAAAAAAAACCGGAGAGAAAAACAGATTTACTTTAACACATGCACACATGCATCCACACGCGCACAACTAAATCCCACACATATACATTTATATATATATATATATATATATATATATATATATATATATATATATATATATATATATATATATATATATATATATATATATATATATATATATATATATATATATATATATATATATATATATATATATATATATATATATATATATATATATATATATATATATATATATATATATATATATTATATATATATATATATATATATATATATATAATATATATAATATATATTATATATATATATATATATATATATATATATATATATATATATATATATATATATATATATATATATATATATATATAATATATATATATATATAGAAAATTAATGTCTGTTATTGGATTCGAACCAGCAACCTTTAATAGAAATAGTCTCTGAGAGTTTTAGCAGACTTTAAAACTCTTATTTATATAACTATCTGAGAGTGATGGATTCAACCTTTCATCTCGTTGCTCTTTGCCTGAGTTGCGGTCGGGGAAGTCCATTGGGATAGACGTCATGACTGTAGATCATGAGCAGTTCCAATGCGATTTCTTTTTGAACCGCCTTGGCCTAGTGGTTAACGAACAAGACTTACCATCTTAAAGGTTGCTGGTTCGTGTCTAATAGTAGACATTAATTTTCTATATAGAAATAGTCTTTGAGACTTTTAGCAGACTTTAATATAATATAATATATATTATATATATATATATATATATATATATATATATATATATATATATATATATATATTATATATATATATATATATATATATAGATAGATAGATAGATAGATAGATAGATAGATAGATAGATAGATAGATAGATAGATAGATAGATAGATAGATAGATAGATATTGTTTTGTGATGTTCAAGTATTTTATGATTATAGTGTACCTATACTATAGTTTTGATTTTGAATAATACTTTTAGAGTGCTTTGTGAATTTATAAATTTTATTCTATATGCTTTATTTTTTTATTTATTTACAGATGATATTAAGAATAAGTCAAGAAAGGATCGAAACGTTTATCTTAATTAATTATTATTTATAGTTATCAGTATTAGCATATTAAATTTCACAATAGATATATATGCTATCTTTTTCCACATTGTTGTCTTCACTACTATATATATATATATATATATATATATATATATATATATATATATATATATATATATATATATATATATATATATATATATATATATATATATATATATATATATATATATATATATATATATATATATATATATATATATATATATATATATATATATATATATATTAGGGATGTTGCGATTCCAAAAATTTTAACCAATACCAATAATTTTAAACCACCTGATACCGAGTATTGATACGATACCTCTAGAATTTACCGAAACCAATACAAATATTTTTATTAAACTCAAGAAGGTTGTAACAAGATTGAAAATATTCAATGACCATAAAATTTGGCTATCTGCTTTCCGTAAAATCTATTATTATTTTTAAGACACATTGCTAAACAAAACTATTAATAAGTGAATATAGGGTTGGTGCCACCAAGACTTTGGAGCCAACTTGCCCTAGTGCATGGCCTGTAACATTCGCGGTATTCAATTCAATTTCCACTTTCTTGAAAACCACCTCTATTCTTCTAGATTTCACCCCTTATTCTTGACCGAAACTATGTCTGACAGAAAACCTTTTTCTGTATTCTCTCTTACTGTCAATATCCTCAATTTTCAGCCAAATGAGATTGTTGTGCATATATACCGAACGATTTTTTTGCTCCCGTGTATCTAATTTGAGTCTTCTGAATTTTCCACTTCTGTGACTTGGACTCTCTTGTAATTCATTTGTTTTGTTTATTTATCTTCAATTTCTACTAAAATTCTTTGACAACCTAATCTCCAAAAGAGAGCACATTCTCTGTTCTCCTTTCTTATAAATCCTCATATTTGGTGATTTCAGTGTTCACCAATGCCAAAGTCTTTCTTTTAGTTGTCATATCTAAACCTGTATTTCTCCAATTTTATATCCAAAACGACTTTGAGCAGTTGCTGCAGTTCCCTACTCATATCTCTAATCGCCTTGGAGATGAAACCACAATGCTAAACCTTTTTTAAAACTTTTAATCCTTTTCCTTATAGTATTAAACTCTATCATCTTCTGGGTTCTTCCGATCACTTCCTTATCTATGTATCCTCTTCTATCTTTTCAAGTCTTCCGCAAAAAAGACTTGAGAGGAAACGTTTCTGACATTTCGGTGTCGTAAGCTGTTCGGATTTACTGTCGTACTTCTTTGGTTTCCCGTGGAATGATTATCGTTCTGTGGGAGGAGTCCCTCGGAATTTGCAGACCCCATTACAGAGGTGATTCTCTGTGGCATGAAAATGTACATTCTATAATCTTTCTCTTCTGCTAAACCTTACAAACCTTGGTTTAACTCTGCTTGCTTTCGTGCTATTTGCCGCAGGCATGATGCCTTCAAGAATTATCGTAATTTTCAAACTCCAGAAACCCATGCAATTAATATTTCATCCAGGAATCGTGCAAATCTGTTCTTCGTAATACCAAAACCTCATTTCTCCGTACGAAATGCAATAATTTTCTGATTCCTCTTTCTCACGCTCTTTCTGGGAATTTTCAAAAAAGGTCAACTCTAACTTTGCTTCTTCCTCTTTCCTTCCTCTAGTATCTTCTGATGACACAACTGCAGTTTTATCTTCTTCGAAAGTTGAACTCTTCGCTCAAACATTTATCGCTAATTCAGCATTAAATGATTTCGAAGCTATACCTCTCCCTTTAACCTCTCGCCCCCCAACTCATTTATGCTTCTAATTATGGATTTCTTCTAAATACATAATTTATGTTCTCTCTGCAGCTTAACACTAAGAAATCGTAAGATCGTGACAGTATCACTCCTGTGGTCTCAAAACTTGTGCTTGTGAGCTTCCTTCTTGCCTTAGCAAGCTATTTCTTCTCTGTCATTTTACTTTAACTTTCTCTTCTTGCTGGAAACGTGCTCCCATTCAGCCTGTGCCGAAAAAGGACCACTCTCAACCCCCCAACTACCGTCGTATTTATTCAGCCTCCGTTTCTTTCTAAAGTTTCTGGCTAAGATCTGGAAACATCTCAAATATTCTAATCTTATCTTTGATCGCCAGGGTGGCTTTCATAAAAAACGCTCTACTCGTGATCTTTTTTCCCTTCTCTCTGATTCTTGGTCGTCCGCTCTTCGGCATTTCGGTAAATCTTTTTCTGTCGCACAAGACATATTGAAAGCCTTCAGTAGAGTGTTGCACAAAGCTTTGATTTTTAAACTTTCCTCTTCTGGAATCTATCCTTCTGATTTCTTTTTCGGTCGTTCTGTTTCAGCTGTTTTAGATGGTCACTGTTCTTCCTTTAAGTCTATTAATAGTGGTGTACCTTAGGAATCTGTCTTATCTCCAAATCTTTTTCTACTTTTCATTAAAGATCTCTCAATTACTTGATCACCTATTCATCTCTCTACTCGACACAACCTGCCAAACAACTATGACATCGAAAACATACAACTCAAATTTTCATCGGTCTTTAATATTATCGGTGTTTCTTTTTCTCGTGGTCTTTCTTAGAAGAAACAAATTATTTCTATTTCTAAACAAGCTTCCAAGAGGCTAGGTGTTCTGAGGCGCCTTTGTAATTTTTTCCACACACCACTCCCATTGCTTATTCTTTATAGGGGTTGAGTTCTCCCAGTATGAAGTATGCTTCTCATATGGGATAGTTCACTCATTACCTCTCCTTGAAAAGGTGGATTCTACGGATTTTGGTTTTATCAATATTTTCTCTCTCACTAATTTTTTCCAATCTCTTTCTGCCTGTTAAATTGTTGCGTCATTCTCTCTATACTATCTCTATTATAAATGACACTGCTCTTCTTTCATCGCATACCTCCTCCACTGAACAGGGCTTGATCTACGCCTTTCTACACAGTCTCATCTTTCCTCTGTCCAGCCCTCTGAGACCAGACTGAACAGCTACGCTCAATTTAACATGTATTCAATTGGTATAATGTGAAACACACTTCCTTTATATGAATTCCCAACTTCCTTTGACTTAAACACGTTCAAACGTCATGCATCGAGACATGTAGTCTTGTAACTTGACCATGTTTCTGGTATTTCTCCAACTCTGATGAAAATTGGTAGGGCTCTGACCTTTGTTCACCAGAAAAAAAAAAAAAAAAAAAAAAAAAAAAAAAAAAAAAAAAAAAAAAAATATATATATATATATATATATATATATATATATATATATATATATATATATATATATATATATATATATATATATATATATATATATATATATATATATATATATATATATATATATATATATATATATATATATATGTATACAGAAACTATTAGTTTTCTTTCATGCAAAATTTTGGTATCGGTATCGATTGTTTGTCACCGATACCGATACTTACAAAAATTGTATATACCGATACCCGATACCACAAAAAATTCAGATACTATGCGATAACAATACTTGGCTCCATCCGTATATATATATATATATATATATATATATATATATATATATATATATATATATATATATATATATATATATATATATATATATATATATATATATATATATATATATATATATATATATATATATATATATATATATATATATATATATATATATATATATATATATATATAGTCATAACACTTATTCTGATTAAAGCAGCACTATCGTCAAACGTGTAATGAATTTTTTTTTTTTTATATTCAATTGCGTCTTAAAAGTTTATCATTAATTAAGTTGGCAGGTATATCAATTTACATTACGTCGCGAACGATTTAACAATCTCATTCTACGCACAAAAGCAATTGACAAAATAAAAAACAGAAAGACTTGTAAGATAAATGGCCGTTGACAAACGTAATATTGGATTTAAACAGGAAAATTCTCATTTACACAGTCTGCAAAACCTTCAAACTGTTCACATAGTAATAGACATAAAAAAAAATAAAATAAAAAAAACATCCAACGAAACAGGAACCCAAAACACTTTAAATTCTCAACGATACCCCATAAAACTCAGTAAAACAGTTCGTAACAAGATCTAACAAATAAATAATTATCCAAAATCCATTTAGTAATCATAGAAACAAATCTTTTCAATTAAAAAGAACTAAGCAAACAAAAATACAAACTTCAACTGTACTTCCCATTGGTGTAACTAAGAGGGGTGGCTGAAGTTGGATTAGCCATCCATTTTCATTATCAATGGACAGTTTCAGAAATTCAGTTTTCCTCCAAAAAATTTTAATATATACAATAAAAGTTTTAAATCAACAACACTAAGTTTTTAAAAAGAAAAATTTACCCTTTGGGAGGGTCCTAAGTAAAGAGATGTTAGTGACAAAATTGTAAAAATTGAGTTAAGTGGATCAAGCATCAAAGAACTTGTAAGTAGAACGACATGCGATCAGTTGATCTGCGTGTGTTACGAATTAATATTTTTAATTGGTATCTTCGTATCCTTTTTGAACAATTTTCAAACGTATTTTCTCAAAGCAACATTTTTTGCACAAACTCTTTTGCTCTGATCGCCTTATTTATAAATATACTATGAAGCCGTACAAAGAAAATTAAAACTAAAAAAAAGAATCAAAAGCTTCGTGTTAATGAATTGGCCTTTCTTATGCATGACATAAGAAAATAATATGCTCTGTGAAGAATATAAATGAATGTTTGACATCAAACCCTGTTCATACATATAGAAAAATTATCTAGTTAAAGATATAAGCAATATATCTTAAAATAGGTAGTTTTGGTATAAAAATTACGAAGCTTAAGTTCATAATGTGACCATACGAAGTAATTGAAGAAAACTCGTTAAAACCATCCTAACAATATCACTTTGTGGAAAATTACTTTCTGATATCTACCATAGTAAGATTGGAATACGTTTCTGTCAAGAAACAAAAAAATAAAAGTTTCCTATCCTTGACATCTCTTTTTTTTATTGTGCTCCTCTCAATCTTTTCTTAAATATTTCCTTGTTCACTCCGTACCATTGTTATATCTACAACATACATTTATCTTCTGTATAAAATTCTAAATTGAACAACCCAAATTAACTAATATTTTCTTTCTAAGACTACAGTTTTAACAAACATCCTCCAAGCCATATAAGAAAACACTTTCCCCAAAATCAGCAAAAATATCACCAAACACAGTTGATGGGGTAATTATTACAATCTAGATTTACATATATAGATTCAAATCGAAAGCACTTATATGACTTCTTCATAGAGGTTGAGTTAGAGAGAGAGGTAGTGTAGATAAATTCACACAAATAAACAAACATAACATAGCAACAAAAAAAAAGTTAATATACTTCTTGATCGAAATTGTTTAATGAAAATGAAATTCTTTCCTCAAGGAAAAAGAGTATTAGCGTTATGAGTTGTTCTATCAAATAAATTAAAGTTACCCATATTTACTTTATAGTGGAGTTTATTTGATTTGATGACGATCGCTTAAACAGTTTGACTCAATTCTTCGTTTGTGTTTATATATATATATATATATATATATATATATATATATATATATATATATATATATATATATATATATATATATATATATATATATATATATATATATATATATATATATATATATATATATATATATATATATATATATATATATATATATATATATTATATATATATATATATATATATATATATATATATATATATATATATATATATATATATATATATATATATATATATATATATATATATATATATATATATATATATATATATATATATATATATATATATATATATATATATATATATATATATATATATATATATATATATAATTTATTAATACAATGGAAAGAAATTTTAAAGAAAATAAAAAGAAAAGACAAAATTACTTTCGAAAGCTTGTTTACTTTAGATTGAAAAAAAAAAAAAAAAAAAAAAAAGTGTGCCTATCCAAAGACGATTCAATAAGACTGTCTCTTATTTTTCTGAACTTAACATAAATTCTTTTGCTGTTGAAGCTTTGACAGGTCTTGGCTCCCTCTCTTTCCTTTCTCTGTCACATCTTCTTCCAGTTTTGCTCATTCTTTAAGCTTCTTATTCAGTTTATACCGTATTTTCTTTGTCTTTATTATCTAATAATTTATATTTTCCAGTTATATATATATATATATATATATATATATATATATATATATATATATATATATATATATATATATATATATATATATATATATATATATATATATATATATATATATATATATTATATTTATCCGCATATGCGGAACATCCGCACAAAATCAAACATCCATCCGCATTTTCAAATTCAACATCCATCCGCATCCGCATTTTCAACATCCGCATCCGCATCCGCATCCGCCTTCTCCAAATTCGACATCCGCATCCGCATCCGCATCCGCAATTAGAAAAATATGACATCCGATCCATCACTAATATATATATATATATATATATATATAATATATATTATATATATATATATATATATTATATATATATATATATATATATATATATTATATATATATATATATATATATATATAATATATAACGAATTGTAGATCAAGAGTGAGGTGAGGGTGAAGAGAGAACTATCGGATTGGTTTAGCATAGGAGTGGGATTGAGACGGGTTTGTAATATCTCCACGTTATTTAATCTATTGATGAATGGTTTACTTAGAAAAATGGAGAGAGAAGGGAAGAGTATTACATTGAGAAATATGGAGGGTAATGTGAAGTGAATGTTTTTACTTTTGCAGATGATGCGGCATGTGTTGGTGGCAGAATCTGGAGAAAAGATGAGAATACTTGTGAGAGAGTTTGAAGGGAAATTGCAACAAGAGATTGAAATTCAATCCAGCGAAGAATAAGTTATGAGGATTGGAGGTGGGATGAGGAAATTGGAGGGAGTTGGTTTGTAGAAGTGTGAGAATGGAAACTTGAGGAGGTGAATGAATTCAAATATCTAGTAATGTTGGTGGAAGGTAAGGGTGGGACGGAAAAAGGAATAAAGAACAGAGTGGTAGAAGGAATGAAAGTATTGGGGGGCCTAAGAAAGTATGGAAGATATATTATATATAATAAATAAATATATTATATATATATATATATATATATATATATATATATATATATATATATATATATATATATATATATATATATATATATATATATATATATATATATATATATATATATATATATATATATATATACGAATTGTAGATCAAGTGAGTGAGGGTGAAGAGAGAACTATCGGATTGGTTTAGCATAGGAGTGGGATTGAGACGGGTTTGTAATATCTCCATGTTATTTAATCTAATTGATGAATGGTTTACTTAGAAAATGGAGAGAAGGGAAGAGTATTACATTGAAAAATATGGAGGGTAAATGTGAAGTGAATGTTTTACTTTTTGCAGATGATGCGGCATGTGTTGGTGGCAGAATCTGGAGAAAAGATGAGAATACTTGTGAGAGAGTTTGAAGGAAATGTGCAAACAAGAGATTGAAATTCAATCCAGCGAAGAATAAAGTTATGAGGATTGGAGGTGGGGATGAGGAAATGTGGAGGGAGGAATTGGTTTGTAGAAGTGTGAGAATGGAAACTTGAGGAGGTGAAATGAATTCAAATATCTAGTAATGTTGGTTGAAGGTAAGGGTGGGACGGAAAAGGAATAAAGAACAGAGTGGTAGAAAGAATGAAAGTATTGGGGGGCCTAAGAAAAGTATGGGAAGAAAGGAAAAATTTCGAAAGAAATAATAGATAAGAATGTTTGAATGTATGTGTTCACCTTTTGTATTGTATGTGTGTGAAACATAGACGATAAGTGTTCGGTCGAGAAAAAGTTTCAATGTCTTTGAGATGAAAGATTTGAGAGCGATATATAAATTGAGAAGGATTGATAGGATTAGAAATGAAAGAATATGGGAGATGTGTAAATGGAAGAAGGGTGTAATTGATAGAGAGGAGGAGGATGTGCTAAAATGGATTGGACATATGTGAAGAATGAAAGGAACAGAATGGTTGGCAAGGTACGTAGATCCGATGTAGATAGGGGAAGGGTAGGGGGAGGGGAAGGCCGAAGTGGAGATGGATGGATGGAGTTAGAGGGATTTTGATAGAAGGAATTTGAGTTTAGACGAGGGTAGAAGATTTGTGGAGACAGAGATGGAGGGAGTTGGTGAAAGCGTTGAAAGGTAAGAACAGTTATGTTTGTAAGGGAATTGTGGCGGACACCACCTCACGAAAGTGGGAAAGGTGATAGAAATATATATATATATATATATATATATATATATATATATATATATATATATATATATATATATATATATATATATATATATATATATATATATATATTATAATATAATTAACATCCGCATCCTCATCAAAATTACATCCGCATCCTCATCAAAATTAACATCCGCATCCGCATCCGCATCCGAACTTTTCGAAATTCAAAATCCGCATCCGCATCATTCAAAAATCAAAAAAAAAATGCATCCGCATCCGCACTTTCGAAAATTCAACATCCGCATCCGCATCCGCATCAATTCCGCATCCGCATGCATCTCATTCAACATATCCGCATCCGCAAATTGGAAAATATGACATCCGATCCATATATATATATATATATATATATAATATATATATATATATATATATATATATATATATATATATATATATATATATATATATATATATATATATATATAATATATATATATATATATAAGGAAAAGGGAGGAAAGTAGCGCTCCCGAGGCGATGAGATTACCCCCCATTGGGTATATGGGATGCTAAGGGTGTTCCCATCTCATCCCGGTGCCCAATGGTTCGTTCCATTTCGCGCTCACCTTCTACTAAATCGGAGTAAACTCTCCTTCGCACACACAAAACATTAATACAGACACCCTTTAAAAGAAAATTTAAGAAAAAAACTAAATGATGGCCTCAAGAAAAGTAGCATCGGAGAAGCCACGGGGGGCGGCTTCCAAATATAGCCCCCCATCCACCCCTTCCCCCATCACCACTTGGGAGTTGGTGGCCTCCGGTGATGGGGTTGGTGCCACCAGGACACAGCTGCCGGCTTGTCCTGATGCACGGTCTATTTTTTTCATTAATTTCTGTAACATTCGCGGTCTGCACTCTAATTTCCACTTTGCTGAACATCACCTCTCTTCTTCTAGACCTCACCTCTTATTCTTGACCGAAACTCAGATGTCTGAGCGTTCTGATAGCAAACCCTATTCTGTTTCCTCCTACTGTCTCTATCCTCAATTTTCAGCCAAATGCGGTTGTTGTGCATACGTGCGCAACGATGTCGTTTGTTCTCGTGTCTCTAATTTGGAGTCTTCGAATTTTCCACCTTATGGCTTAGGCTCTCTTGCCATTCTACGACTAAATTCATTTGTTCTGTTTATTTATCTCCTAATTCTACTGACTATCCAAAATTCTTCGACTATACAAAATCCAAAATAGAGCACATTCTCTCTTCTTCTCCTTTCTCTGAAATCATCATATTAGGTGATTTCAATGTTCACCATCGCCAATGGCTTTCATCTAGTTCTCATGATACAGCTGGGGAACGTTCCTTCCATTTCGCTATCCAAAACGACCTTGAGCAGTTGGTGCAACTCCCTACCCGTATCCCTGATCGTCTTGGAGATAAACCCAACATTCTAGACCTTTTCCTAACTTCTAATCCTTCTCCTTATACTGTTAAGCTCTTTCCTCCTCTGGGTTCCTCCGATCACCTTCTTATCTCTGTATCCTCTTCTATCTCTTCAAGTCTTCCACAAGAAAGACACCCTTCTTATGAAAGGAAACGTTTGTGGCATTTCGGTGCCGCAAGCTGGTCGGACTTGTGGTCGTACTTTTTCGATTTCCCGTGGAATGATTATTGCTTCCGTGGGAGGGGTCCCTCGGAGTGTGCAGAACGCATTACCGAGGTGATTCTCTCTGGCATGGAGGCGTACATTCCATATTCTTTCCCTTCTACTAAACCTAACAAACCTTGGTTTAACTCTGTTTGTTCTCGCTCTATCCGCCGCAGGGATGTTGCCTTCAGGGATTACCGTCGTCTTCAAACTCCAGAAACTCACCCTACTTATATTTCATCCCGGAATCGTGCAAAATATATCCTTCGTAACATTAAAAACTCATTTCTCCGTAGAAAATGCAATAATCATTCTGGTTCCTCTTCTTCACGTTCTTTCTGGCATTTTGCAAAAAACGTCAACTCTAACTTTACTTCTTCCTCTTTTCCTCCTTTAATATCTTCCGACGGCACAACTGCTGTTTTACCTTCTTCTAAAGCTGAACTCTTCGCTCAAACTTTTGCCTCTAATTCAATCTTAGACGATTCCGGAGCTATTCCTCCTCCTTCAACCCCCTCTAACTCGATTATGCCTAAAATTAGAATTTCTTCTAAAGATGTCATTTCTGCTCTCTCTGAGCTTAATACTAAGAAGGCGTACGGTCCCGATAGTATTCCTCCTGTGGTTCTCAAAACTTGTGCTTCCGAGCTTGCACCCTGCCTTCGGTAAACTTTTTCGTCTTTGTCTCTCTACTTCAACCTTCTCTTCTTGCTGGAAACGTGCGCTCATTCAGCCTGTGCCGAAGAAGGGGGACCCCTCTCAACCCTCCAACTACCATCCTATTTCTTTGACCTCCGTTCTCTCTAAAGTTTTCGAATCTATCCTTAACAGGAAGATTTGGAAACATCTCAATTCTTCTAATCTTATCTCAGATCGCCAGTATGGCTTTCGTAAGAAACGTTCTACGGGTGATTTTCTTTCCCTTCTCTCTGACTCTTGGTCCTCCGCTATTCGGCATTTCGGTGAATCTTTTGCTGTCGCGCTGGACATATCAAAAGCCTTCGATAGAGTCTGCTTTGATTTCTAAACTTCCCTCATTCGGTATCTATCCTTCTCTCTGTGATCTTCTCGCTAATTTCCTTTCCGGTCGTTCTATAGCAGCTGTTGTAGACGGCCACCGTTCTTCCTTTAAATCTATTAATAGTGGTGTTCCTCAGGGTTCTGTCCTATCCCCAACACTTTTTCTACTTTTCATTAATGACCTTCTCTCTATTACCTCATCTCCTATCCACTCCTATGCTGATGACTAAACCCTTCATTATTCCTTCCAGTTTGAAAAACGTCCCACCCAACAGCAGTTGATAGACTCGAGAAGGGTAGCCTTGGAGAAACTAACCTCTGATCTTTCACTTATTTCAAATTGGGGCAGAGAAAACATGGTTGTTTTCAATACCTCAAAAACTCAATTACTTCATCTTTCCACTCGACACAATCTTCCACACAACTATGATATCTTCTTCGAAAACACACAACTCAAGGCTTCATCTGTTCTTAATATTCTTGGTGCTTCTTTTTCTTGTGATCTTTCTTGGAAAGATCACATTACTTCTCTTTCTAAACAAGCTTCTAAGAGGTTGGGTGTTCTGAGGCGCCTTCAGAATTACTTTACGCCACCCCAGTTGCTTGCTCTGTATAGGGGTGTTGTTCGCCTCTGTATGGAGTACGCTTCTCACATCTTGGGTGGTTCCACACACACGGCTCTCCTAGAGAAGGTGGAGTTTAGGGCATTTCGTCTCATCAACTCTCCTGCTCTTACTAACTCTCTTCAATCTGTTTCTGCTCGTCGAATTGTTGCGTCACTCTCTCTTTACTATCGCTATTACAACGGACACTGCTCTTCTGAACTCTCTCGTCGCATACCTCCTCCATTGAGAAGAGCTGGTGCGACACGCCTTTCTACACAGTCTTATCATTTCTCTGTCCAACTCTCCAAACCCAGACTTAACCGCTATGCTCAATCTTACATATACTCTACTGGTAAAGTCTGGAACACACTCCCTTCATCTGTTTTCCCAACTTCCTTTGACTTGCATACTTTCAAACGCCGTGTATCTGGACACGTCGGCCTCCATCGACCATGATTATAGATCCTTCCCAACTCCGGTGGAATTTGGTAGGCCTCTGACCTTTCCCATCGGAGGAGATATATATATATATATATATATATATATATATATATATATATATATATATATATATATATATATATATATATATATATATATATATATATATATATATTTACAGAACGCCACCGCTCACGGGCAGAGCCCTTTATATATATATATATATATATATATATATATATATATATATATATATATATATATATATATATATATATATATATATAGTATATATATATATATATATATATATATATATATATATATATATATATATATATATATATATATATATATATATATATATATATATATATATATATATATATATATATATATATATATATATATATATATATATATATATATATATATATATATATATATATATATATATATATATATATATATATATATATATATATATATATATATATATATATATATATATATATATATATAAAAACAGATAATTATATAATAACTTATATAAATAACATAAATATTAATAAATATATATATATCATAATATAAAATAAAACGTTATTCCTAAATATGTGATATTGTTTTAGCTATTATAATTGCCTTATGCATTATATATTTTGGAGGTAACTTATTAATCACTTCACATATATATATATATATATATATATATATATATATATATATATATATATATATATATATATATATATATATATATATATATATATATATATATATATATATATATATATATATATATATATATATAGGTAAAATGTTAACCAATTGTCCAAAATGTTGCTGGTTCGAATCCCACTACTTGATATGAATGTGCATAATAATAAATATTGTGTATATGTGTATTTGTAATGATGAACATAATAATATGCATAATAATGGACATTGTGTATACATAATAATGAAAATTACTGTCTCGAACGGATTGTGACAGGCCTAGCAAGTCGACAACCACCATCTAACTGCTCAAGAAACTCAAGTCACCTCGGAACTTGTCCAAGACGACTGACAGGCTGAAAAAAACCCTTCCTGGAGATATATATATATATATATATATATATATATATATATATATATATATATATATATATATATATATATATATATATATATATATATATATATATATATATATATATATATATATAGAGAGAGAGAGAGAGAGAGAGAGAGAGAGAGAGAGAGAGAGAGAGGAAAGTTAAAAAGGGAGATAAAGGTAAGAATGTTTGAGAGATGTTGCGTTCCGATGGTTTTGTATAGGAGCGAAGTAAGGAAGTTGAAAGCGAGGAAGAGAAAAAAATAGAAGTTTTCGAAATGAAAGGTCTGAGGGCGGTTTGTGGTGTTGATAGAAGGGCTAGAGTAAGGAATGTTGGAATAAAGTAATTGTGTGGGTGGAGAAGGAGTATGGTTGATATATATATATATATATATATATATATATATATATATATATATATATATATATATATATATATATATATATATATATATATATATATATATATATATATATATATATATATATATATATATATATATATTTAATTGTTATCAATTAATATTTCAGTTTTAATTTTTGTAGCTATAGGAAGAAAGGAAAAAGGAGCAATACTTAATAGTTCAGTCTCTTATGCAGTAAAGAGGATTACTTTTAATTAGGAGAATAAAAGAAAAAAAATGAATGAAAATGCGAAAGAAAAAAAATAAAGACGAACAACAAAATCTACTTTAAGTTCGAAGCAAAAATTTTAGTCAATTTTGTTATTTCATGCGCTCTATTCCCATAGCATCAGCTGTTCTTTCATCAAGAGGATATTTCTAATAAAATACATTTTTTTTAATATATATATATATATATATATATATATATATATATATATATATATATATATATATATATATATATATATATATATATATATATATATATATATATATATATATATATATATATATATATATGTTAGATGTTTTGCAGACTGATTTAGACATTCTCAGACTCAAGGCTAGATGGCTAATTTCATTTCTAGATTCAAGTCTTATAACTTCTACAGACCATTCAATCATCATTTGAACATTTGATTTTTTTGAGGATCCCTTCTTATATATATTAAAAGATGATTTATTAATATGAAAACTTTTAACTATTAATGAAAACCAACCTTATCTGGAATTTTAAAACTGCTTTTCATATGTTTATCGTTTTATTAGATATAAAAAATCTAAAAAATTATAACCATTTGCTAAAGAAATTTAAAACTTTTTCCATTATTTTTTTTTTCTTAAGTCTATAAATTCGAATTGATTTTTCTAGTCATTCTTTCGTTAATATGTGTTTTAGTTTAGTGTGTGGATTGACCCAATCTGCCTGAAAATTTCTTCAATGATACATGCCACAAAAGATAACATTAAACTTTTATTCTGGAAATTCTGGAAAAGTTGTCGCTCAGTCCGAAAATATCCGACTCACATTTATCTCAGACCCAAACTGATGGGCATATAGCTATATATATATATATATATATATATATATATATATATATATATATATATATATATATATATATATATATATATATATATATATATATATATATATATATATATATATATATATATATATATATATATATATATATATATATATATATATATATATATATATATTCACTCGTTACTTTATAGGATGATACAAGTTTTACTATATTTTACCTTGGTAAATTTGGATAAAAGTACTTAAAACTGTTAAAAGTACATTTTTGGGGAGCAACTCTGAATGGAATCCACCCTGGAATGGTAGGATTTTAAAGAGTTTTAAGCATGAGTTTTCGTTGGGAGAAAGAACTTTTGCCTGTTTTGTCGGCGTTTTGTGATATGCATGCGTTGCTTTTCGGCTAATTCTATTTACTTGCCGTACACTAATATCTAAGATGAGTTCTTCTACAAATAATTGTTCCTTCCATTCTAGCAGCCGAGTCTGGGATCGAACCAGCGTGCCTGTAGCCAGACAAAAAACCATGCTTCCCCAATAAGACTGAAGCAAACTAAATACAATTAACCAAAATTAACTCAGTATATATATATATATATATATATATATATATATATATAATATATATATATATATATATATATATATATATATATATATATATATATATATATTAAATGTTTATTTTCATTTAATATACATTAAAATAAAATTCTTTATTTTATATCAAAATTATATCCCATAATTTATTTCTTTAATAATTTTAGAACGTGGTTTCTATAAAACTCTTAAATCTCTCTAAACATGACGTCACCATCTCAATACCTTCTACATTTTTAAAAATGCTTTTATCACCGTTTCCAAATAAACACGCTATCGCATTCTCAGCTGACTTGCGTTTTGAAAACTGCTGAGGAGAGGTTTCAAGTTGAGGGTTGAAAATAAAATTATATGCAGATTGATGTTTTATGCATTAACCCACAAAAAGAAGTGTAAAAGAGTGGCGACATTTGTCAACACATGAACCTGGAATCACCACCTCAAAACTCTCAAACATATAAGAAACCTCAACCTCAGCTGTAAGTCATCATTTTAGTTATTTATTCCCCTTTTTATATATCAGCAACTCCCAAGCAATTTCACACACACAAGGAAAGCATCTTCAGCAACT
>SEYY01011777.1:0-13089 GCA_009176605.1 Armadillidium nasatum | reverse complement strand
CCTTCAAACTCTCTCACAAGTATTCTCATCTTTTCTCCAGATTCTGCCACCAACACATGCCGCATCATCTGCAAAAAGTAAAACATTCACTTCACATTCACCCTCCATATTTCTCAACGTAATACTCTTCCCTTCTCTCTCCATTTTTCTAAGTAAACCATTCATAAATAGATTAAATAACATGGAGATATTACAAACCCATGTCTCAATCCCACTCCTATGCTAAACCAATCCGATAGTTCTCTCTTCACCCTCACTCTTGATCTACAATTCGCATATATATATATATATATATATATATATATATATATATATATATATATATATATATATATATATATATATATATATATATATATAATATATATATATATATATATATATATATATATATATATATATATTAGTGATGGATCGGATGTCATATTTTCTAATTTGCGGATGCGGATGCGGATGCGGATGTCGAATTTTGGAGAAGTGCGGATGCGGATGCGGATGCGGATGTTGAATTTTTGAAAGTGCGGATGCGGATGCGGATGTGGATGTTGAATTTCTGAAAGTGCGGATGCGGATGCGGATGCGGATGCGGATGTTGAATTTTCGAAAATGCGGATGCGGATGCGGATGTTGATTTTTGTGCGGATGTTCCGCATCCGCGCATGCGGATGCGGATGCGGATGCCATCACTAATATATATATATATATATCGCTCAATTTTATTTTGCATTTAAAGTTTTTTTTATGTTATAATCATACCTTTATATATATATATATATATATATATATATATATATATATATATATATATATATATATATATATATATATATATATATATATATATATATATATATATATATCAACTTTTTAAAAGTTATTGAGTTAATTTTGTCATTTAAAGTAGATATAATGGTACATTCTTATGTATATTAACCTTATAATTAAATTTTTTTTAACTTTGTTTTCATTTCTCCTTGATGCCACACTATTTCATTTGTCTATGTATTGTCTTGAACTATAATAACTATAATTATAGGTATCATAACACAACTTTAAAAATTTTTTTTTTTTAGCATTTTTGAATGGCTGTATTTCTTAAAATAAGCAAGTACCAAAGTTTATATTGCAGGTCAAGGAACATCTATGGTAGTAGTATAATGTGTGAAAATTTCAGATTTTTAGCACTTACCCAACCAGAGATATTAAGGTTCAAAGTTACCGATTTTCCGAAAAATTGATTTTTGAACACCCTGTAAATTGTTTTAAAAATATTTACCCAACTTCAAATAAGATTTAAGTTAAACCATACTTTAGTATGTATCATCACACAAAATTTTATATCGTTAAATTATTTCCTTCTTTTAATAATACACCCACGAAAATGGAAATTTCTTCGATTTTTAACACAATTTTTCGGATTCATTTTCATGGTGAAATATTATTTTCACAAAAAAAAACAGGAAAGGCCAAATGTACCTTAAAGTATCCCTAACAAATCAATCTCTATGAAATTTGGTATAAGAATTACCAATATGGAGATATTACTTAAAATGTTAGCCTCTATTAAGTGAAAATTTGGCTCCACCTGGTCTAACATTTTGGCTCACCCTGTTACAACCAGAGTAAATCTACAAAAACGAATGGTGGTTTTGAACTTCCCAGGGATAACATTAACGCCATGCAAAATATAAAAGTTTTCTAAAATTATCGAGCGGCCAACTTCCATTATTTTGGTACGGAAAAAATGGATTGACCCTAGAATTAAGAAATAAATAAACAGAAAAAATTAATTTAATCATAGAATGGCAAGAGAGCTTAAGCCACAAGGTAGAAAATTCGGAAGACTCCAAATTAGAAACTCGTGAGCAAACGAAATCGTTGCACACATTTTCAGAATAAGAGCCTTTTGCTGAAAATTGAGGATAGAAACAGAAAAAAAAGATATTTGAACGTTCAAGAATCCGAGTTTCGATCAAGAATAAGAGGTGAGGTCTAGAAGAAGAGAGGTGATGTTCAACAAAGTGGAGATTGGATTGAAGACTGCAAATGTTGCAGAAATTAATAAATAATAATAATAATAATAAAAAAGAAGACAATTCATCCGGACAAGCTGACTGCAAAATCTTAGTGGGACCAACCCCATCACCTGAAGCCACCAACTCCCAAGTGGTGATGCAGGAAGAGGTGGATGAGGGGCTATTCTTGGAAGACTCCCCTTTTGGCTTCCCCGAGGCTACTGTTGTGGAAACCATCTTAAATTATTATAACTTTTGAAAAGGATGAGTTGTCTGTAGTAGTGTTTATCGTGTGTGAAACGAGAGTCATCTTTGGGTAGAAGAATGTTGGGATGAGCGCGAAATGTATATATATATATATATATATATATATATATATATATATATATATATATATATAATATATATATATATATATATATATATATATATATAATATATATATATATATATATATATATATATATAATTTTTTTTTTTTTTTGATAGTTCTAAAGTTTCATATTCCAATAGTTTTCAGTACTCCGTATTGGTAAATTCATGAGGTATCGTCTGATTCGTATCGGTACTCGGTATCGGGTGGTTTAAAATTACTGGTATCGGTTAAAATATTGGTATCGCTCCATCCCTAATTATCATCATCCCCCTCATCTCATGAAGCTAGTCTCTTTGTGGTAGAGAGGAGGAACAGACACTTCAGTGTCTGCGAAGTGCTGCCTTCCATCCTCTTTGTTTTAATTTTGTTTCATTCCTTCCCATGTGTTATTATTTCAGTTACCTTTATTATTATTATTATTATTATTATTATTATTATTATTATTATTATTATTATTATTTTTATTATATTAGTGTTGTTACTCTTCTTAATTTCATTCTCATGGTTTTTTGACGTTTTTGTACTATCATAATTATTCACTTATCTCGTATTTTATATTTTTCTTCCTTTTTCATTTCTACTTTCCTCTTAATTCCCCCACATATTTTGGTACGTATTACTACTATCAGTTCTTGGAGTCTTTTCCTGTCCTGGTCCTTATGCAGCTTTTCCTCGCCGGTCTTGTGTCTACCTCAACCTCCCTCTTTTGTGTGTGAGGGTACAAGTGTAAAACTGGTCATTCTTGCCTTTGACCAGGTCGTCGATTGTAGAGGACCCGAACCTTGGCTATCCACCAGGGTGGCTGTCCTGCACTTGCGTGTAAAATCTCGGGCTTTGAGTAAAGTTCCATATGATGCATGGAAGGGCTCCAGGCACGAAGTTCATATGAGCTCATCCTAAGGCACACCCACGAAAATCCTGAAGAGTCGGGTTACGGAAAGGAAAAGTTTCTGAATATGGATACCCGGTGGCTGTGGTTTCAGCGACTTTGCCATTATGATATGTGTAACTTTACATTCTTTATAAGTTTTATTGCCATTTTTGCTCATGTCTATTGCGGTATTGACGACAGAAGATTTTTTCTTACAGTTGCGTCTAACTTGAAAAATACCGTTTAAATAAGGGTGAACACCATCTCTCGTCGGACATTCCTTCCGCCCTTTCCTCGGCATCTCTTAAGTCAGGAATATGCAGGAGCTCCATAGCCCTACTGATGTGGAGATCCCTGAGTCCCACATTCCGTTTTGTTTTCACAATTGATAATTGAATGTAGGTACAGAATTTGCTACATAAGAAAGACCTCAAATATTTGCATCCTCCTCTCAAACTACTGTAAACATGAGTTTAGAAGATGCCACGAACACTCCAGACCCAGAGGTGACTCCAATGAGGAATATCTCCCTCTTTGTTGGTGCTGATTCCAGGGGTGAAAGTGCAAAACTGGAACGTCTCTTCGTACCATTCTTATCCTTTCCACCCCGGACGCCATAAGAAATACCTCCAAGGGTACCTTTTTACCCCCTGAGGCACAAAACGATGATACGAACACCATCTTACATCACTTGCACCAACAACCTGTGACTCCTCCCTATTTTTTATGGATTTTCTCTGGACAACTAAAACAACCCCTACGAAGTCGAATGACTAAGGTGAAGGTTGGCTTTACCATTTACGATGTCCACTCATATATCCCCCGTCTGAGAAACCGTTTCCGATGCCAGAGATTCGGTCACCCTCAGAAATATTGTCCTTCTCTTCATACAATTTTCTCTTGTTGAGGTAATCATCTCACCTTCTGTGAACCTTAACATTTTTGTCCGAATTGCAAAAGGAGCCATTCTGCCTCTTCCATCCACTGCTCTTCATATAAACTCGAATTGCAGGTCCTGGAGTCGACAAGGCGTGCCACACGACGACTTTCAATCTTCCTACCTCTGGAAGAGTAGCTTCTTCCTTTCTTCGGCCTCCATCATCCTTTGCACTCTAATCTCGTTCCAACCGCTCATCCCCGGAACCCCGATTGGGAACTTGACCTAATCATGTACGTTCTTCTTCCCCCATGAGTAAACTGCCCCCCTGCTTCTCCTGATATGACCCACGCTTTCTTTCTTGGATTTCCAGAGCATTAGACTCCTTGAAGAACTCTAAATTATATTAAGACCAGAATTCCTTTTACAGATTTCAAATATCTTTAAAAAAAAAAAAAAAAAAAAAAAAAAACTACGTTTCTATTCTATTCGTCCATGATCATCCTTAAAATTTGGATGTGACATTTTTAGACCAGTTTTATAGGATATTATTTGTTCAATAGAACGGGTTTTCTGAAAATATGCCAAAATATTAGATTTTTAAGTTAGCTGATTCTTAAATAATTAACATGGCAGTTGAGTTTTCAAAGTATTTAACTGATACAGGATCATTCATATTCTGTTGTAAGAGAATTGTAAGTAGTCAAAAAATAATAATAGTAATAAAAGCCTAGTATTATTTCTGTTATATTATTACTTAAGAAATGGTTTTCTAATAGTCTTAATTATACTGATGTACCTGCGTACGAATATTCTATTTAAATTCTACTAATACAAATAAAATTTATAAAAAATTTTGAAAATATAATTGTATTTCAACATTTCAACTTAATGTATAAATTAATATAAACTCCATTTAAAAGCCTCAAAACAAATGGCAGCTTCAAAAATTGAGTTCAATTTGTTGGCATCTAAGTATTTAGTTACAACAAAATGTATCCTCAGAAATCTTTTAAAAACTTGGATGGTGACGTTATTCTCGCTTAAAGTTTAGAATAGAAAGCTATTTTTCTTCTTAATTTTTAGAAAAATTAAAAATTTGGTAAAAGTGGACGAATAGAAAACGACTTTAAGAAAAGTATATGATTTTTTGTCAACATTTTTGTTATAATTATTTTCATTTGCTTTCCTCAGAGTCTTATCACCAATGCTGCTGAAAAAGAAAAGGATGTCGAAGTGAAAAGTACTTCAAGAAGCAAACCTCAGAGACACAGAAGTGCCTCAACAAAACATTAAAAAGTATCGTGTGAAAAATTTCAGTTGCAGATTTTGTAATTTTAGTTTTAAAAGCAAAGATGAGTTGAAGACTCATTTAAAAACACACAACAAAAGAAAGTTTAAGTGCGCTCATTGCAGTTATGAATCCAATTTTAAATACAGATTAAATAATCATATGCTGATTCACAGAAATATAAAGTTGTATAAATGTTCTGACTGCTCATATGAATGTAATCGGAAAGGAAACTTTGAAAGACACATGCTTACACACAAAAATGTAAAACTATTGAAATGTTCTGACTGTTCTTATGAATGTAATCAGAAAAGTAATTTAAAAATACACATGCTTACTCATACAAAAGAAAAATTATTTAAATGTTCTGATTGCTCTTATGAATGTAATCATAAAGGAAACTTAAAATCACACATGCTTACACACACAAATGCAAAACTATTTAAATGTTCTGACTGTTCCTATGAATGTAATCATAAAGTAAACCTAAAAACACACATGCTTACACACACAAATGTGAAACTATTTAAATGTTCTGATTGTTCGTATGAATGTAAAAGGAAAGAACATTTAAAATCACACATGCTTACACACACACATGTAAAACTATTTAAATGTTCTGACTGCTCATATGAATGTAATAAGAAAGTACACTTAAAAACGCACATGCTTGCACACGCAAACGTAAAATTATTTAAATGTTCTTACTGCTCTTATGAATGTAATCGGAAAGAACACTTAAAATCACACATGCTTACACACGCAAATGTAAAATTATTTAAATGTTCTGACTGCTCCTATGAATGTAATAAAAAAGGAAACTTAAAAAGACATACTTATACACAAAAATGTAAAGTTATTTAAATGTTCTGACTGTTCATATGAATGTAATCAGAAAGCACACTTAAAAAGACATGCTTACACACTCAAACAATTCCCAAAAAAGGGAACATAGAACAGAATGAGAGAAATGTTCTTGAAAAATGGATTGATGGATAGAAACAAGATTTAAAACACATTAGACAGCAAATTTCATAGCATAACAACTAATGTCAGGATAAAAAACAAAAAAAAAGTAACAGAATCACAAATAAAGCAAATCGAAAGTGAGGTTGAGGAATTTATCACTACAAAGAGGGAAGAAAAGTCTACTCACAAGGACGATAATGAACAAAACAGGAATGGATGGAATGACCAAAGAAATGTATGACTTATGGAGTGTTGCTTCTTTGGGAATGTATCCTGCTCGAGGCAGAAGAAAAGGAAATTTGGAAATATATAATGAAAAAAGAAAACCTAATTGCAAATGATTTTGTGGAATTCAGATTCCAAATCAAATTCGAAGATACGGAAAGGAAAATTATGAAAAATAAAATTTAGGACAATTTTGTTTCACTTTAAATGCAATGCTGAAGCACTTTATTTGTTTAATATTTATTTCATTTATATTAATGTTTTTGTAAGTTTTTCTATTAAAATCTTTTTTCAACTTTGATAAAATTATTTTATTATTGACTTGTCTGTCTGTGTCTTCTCAATTTTTTCAAAAAACATAAATCACGATTTAGTTTTTAATCTTACAAAAGTTTAGATTTTTTCACTTAATAAAAAGTTGGAAATTAGGAAGGGTTTTCCCCCCATTTTATTTTTCAGATCTGGGGACTCTGCCGGGTATTTTTTTTGTGGGGTGGGAGTGGGGGGACTATGACTATGATTGGGTCAAATTATGTCGAGTACAGCTATAAGTAACATTTGAATGAAAATTTTTATCTTGCAATTTTTTTTTGTATATTTATATACTTTGATACTTGTAGGACTTTAACGTTCTCACAACTGACGAAGGCAGTGAGTGACATGTGCAGTTAACTTCTTCTGCAACAACCCTATTAATAACAATTTGTTCTCGCCAAACGTGCCCACGTACTAGACCCAGACCGGTTGGCATAAAGGAAGCCCGATGGGCATTTTTTTTTTTTTTTTTTTTAACCTAAAACTCTTGAATTTTTCATTTAGTTTTAATTGTAATTACATATAATTTTTTCTTTATATTCGATATATACAATAATTAAAGTTTGATAAATTAAGAACAACTTCTTGTTATAACAATACTTTGGGATCTGGAAGAAAATTAGGGTATGAATGGATTGATGTTTCAAATGTTGAAAGCACCAACAAAGTAAAGGGACAGTTTTGCCACAATCAAATTAAGAAGACGATTAACAAATGCACAAAAGGATTTGCACTTTTATTCTTAGATTTCTACTTTTATTCTTATTATTTTGGAGGATTAGAGCAGAAAACATGGTTACAGACGAAATCGAGATTAAAAAGATAGAACCGGATACAACTTACAAATAATTTGGTATAAAGGAATCAGAAAAAATAGAGAATCTACATCATCAAAAATAATTAAATTAATTTTAAAAACTAAATTAAAAAATTGAAGCAATTAAGATCTACTTTTTAAGAGTGGTAACTTAGGGACTCGTCATCATTGACTGGTATCAGCATGAAAACGAATTAAATTTCAGAACTAAAAAGATGCTTCCTGCTCGTAAAATAATCTATAAAAATGAACACCTGGGAAGAATGTACATGACAAGAGAAGAGAAGAGGGAAGAAATGAGATAAAAATGGTGGATGAGTTTCACAAGAAAGAAATAATTGGACTAGGAGAATAATTTATCAATTTCAAAAATTTGAATCACTTCGATCTTAGAGTAGTTACCGGATGCACTAATTTTTAGAAGCAATAATGAATGTTTAATCAGTTCAATTTATATAAAATATATCAATCTGAGTGAATCTGTTATCATAACAATTTTCTTTTTAATTAGTTAATTTCCCTTCCTAGATGCACCACCACCGACTTCTTTTTATGTTTTTGCAGATCTCCATCCATTCATTTACACATTAGAAATATGTGTCCATGACGGACACTACCACGATAACATCTTAAGTTGATGACGGAGGCAGGTTTCCGTCGGGCTGATGACTTCCATAAATGACATCAGTCCTTTGTCGGGTGTCACCCTAACACCACCTCGCTCCTCATTTATATTCTCACAATCTCTATATATATATATATATATATATATATATATATATATATATATATATATATATATATATATATATATATATATATATATATATATATATATATATATATATATATATATATATATATATATATATATATATATATATATATATATATATATATATATATATATATATTGTAGCAGTAACTGTATTGAGTATTATTAAGATAAAATAATAAACTGCAAAATAAGAAAATATATTTTTTATAATCTCCATTTTAAGAAATTTTAATTAAAAACTATTAGGATTCTTAAACCCATATTTCATTTACCATAATATATAATAAATATATATATATATATATATATATATATATATATATATATATATATATATATATATATATATATATATATATATATATATATATATATATATATATATATATATATATATATATATATATATATATAAAAGCGGCTCCGTAGCTCAGTCGATCGAGCACTCGCCTAGCAAGCGAGAGGTCCAGGGTTCGAGGCCTGGTCGGAGTCAGTTCTCTCTCGCTTAGCCCAGCCCACTTATGCGTAATAAGTACACCAGCAGAATGCTCGCTGCAGGAGGAATCAAAATCGGCATCCGTGATAGACCTGGCCAGCCAGCGGATGTTTGCCGTCGGCCAGTGAAACTTGGTTCTTCCTTGAATGAACCTATGGATAAGGCTAATAACCCTTTCTGGGGCGGATATATATATATATATATATATATATATATATATATATATATATATATATATATATATATATATATATATATATATATATATATATATATATATATATATATATATATATATATATATATATATATATATATATATATATTATATATATTAGTTAGTGTTAAAAGAGTTCTGTTTTGTTGGAAGTTTGCAATAAAATACATATGTCTAAAAGGATTTACCAGTCAACCGTAAAGATAGGCCTTAATTATAATAGGCTAGAATATGAGGGTTAGCATGTACATTATCAAACCTTTAAGCCTTATCATAATTTTTTAAAAGAAGAGTCTATCCTCTTTTTTTTTGTAGCCCATTAACTCACAGTAATAACACTCCTCGCATAAATTAAATTGGGTAGAATAGTGATCACAATTATATTATTCATTAATATTTTTGCGAATACTTCTTTACCACGAAAGAAAGGTTAGTACCCTCAACTTAAGTGTCGAAGTGGCTGACTCAACCAAGCTATTATCATCTACACTCTGCTCTTTTGGTTCTGCGATAAAACTGCATACTCAGATTTATATATTCATGAAACCACATTTATCGAGTCTGAATTTCATTCCTATTTCATCTGTAAATGTTTTCACTACTCTAACCTCTTTTTCTTTCTCTTCCACGTTTGGTGAATATAACTTTAGGACATCCATGTATAACAGGTGTGATAATTGCTTCGGTTTTTTCTCATTCCTTGGGTTGACTCTATACCCATTATTAAGGTTGTTTAACAAGTTTCTCAAGGGGTTTATACAAGCAACATGGGTGATACTGAGTCACCCTAGATATCCCTCTTTTTATTTTAACTTCATTATTCCTGTTTTGTGGATAATTTCATTTATATTACATCCGGACATAACTCTCAGAAAGAAATCTATTATTCTTGTTTTTATTTTATAGATCCTCATGACTTCTTCAAGCCATGAGTGAGGCACGATGTCATAGGTCTTGCGGTAATCTATCTATATATTTAACTGTGGATTGCGTGGGTGTCTCGATATCCACAAAAGGATTAAAAAAAAAATTTGCTAAAATACGTTTATGGCAAAGATATAAATATAAGAAACAAAAGAAAGTGATCGTTATTTTATCTTTAAAAGCTTAATTAATTCATAAATGAAGGAGTAATTAAATTTGTATTGGAAATAGGAATTTCTATTGCATTCGATCATAGCTGGACAACAGCAAAAACTTTTAAATAACTTTGTATTTCGATGTTTAAACACGTGATGCTTTAAATTTCTTTTCAGGTTATAATCACAACATTTAAATAATTTTAAATTGCTCTTAATTACAAGATGTGTTTCTATATTTCATTTATGACTATAACTACGATAGTCATAACTAATTTCCAAAATTTTGAGAATCTTTTATCTTGAAAACATTAAAGAGCGTTGAATAAACGTATTAAGAGAAAGTTGTAGCTTTGTACTTCCTCCTCTAAGCAACTATCAAAAATTAAAAACGTTGAATGGTTTTTTATTTTTTTGTCCGGACGGAAAGGTAAATTTTAAAAAACTTTTTAAAAAGTCGAAGCTGAAGGGCATACAAATTTTTTTTCTAAAGCAAATATTAAAAACTGTAACGTGCATAATTTTTCTATTGGAACTGTGAATATAGAGTTCAATTTTCAGGTCATTTGGACATGAAGTGCTTTTCACGTCAATTCTTTTTTTATCTATCCAGGGGAAATTTTAACAAACTTTCAAACCGTTTTAGATACAGAAAAACGTCAAAAAACGAGTTTTTTTTCAGCGCTTTGAAGTAAATATAACTTTCAAATTTTATAATCAGTCAAAATATTTTTTAAAAAAATTATAATTGGACTCTCCCCTTATGTATTTTTAAACAGCATTTTAACCAAATTAACTTTGCTCGTAAAACTAAAATTTGAAATGAAATCTAAATTTACACTTATAAACTCTATGAAAAAACTCAACATGGATAATTATTTATTATTTAAACTTTCAATAATAAAACTTAAATGATTAACATTACAATTTTAATCCAGAGATAAACACTTTTAAAACATTTCTTTACCAATTAATTTTTAGTTTTTCCTTTTCTGATTCTGTAACTTTCAAAAGTTTACTAATTTTTTATTAGTAATTAACAACTTAGCTTTAGATATTTTTGTAATTAACATTAAGTAAAACAAACAAATTTAATTATTTTGCTCATTATAACTTTTTTTGTTTTTGGAAATTAATTTAAAGTTACAAACATAATTAATTGGTTCTGTTAAAGTTAACCTAAAGTATATGTACTATTAATACTGTATGAATATTTTCTTTGTTACCATTCAATAAAGACTATGTTCCATTATGTGGAATACCCATGTGATAATATTTGAATTCTCTTTGCTATCGATTCTATCTCGTGTATTGTAGCACGAACTTGTACTATGTGATATACAAGTAAATAAAGGCCTAGGTAAGAGTAGCTGTCTTTCTCTCTGTCCTGCCATATGTAATATTATCAGTTATAATTTATATTTCCGCCATCATGACAAATAATATGCCAAATATAAAATAATGAATTAAATTAAGATTGAACTAGGTCAGCAATGTCTCATTTATCTTTAATTTTAATTACTTTTCAATTTTATGCTGGTGGACTAAAAGCTCTTTAATTTTAAGAATAAAAGTAAAGAATGTAAGAATTACAGCCACTAAGTTAAAACTTATTTATTTGTTAATTTCCTTAACAATTCAATTCAAGTAAGTTATTTAATGATATTTTTATTCTTTAATTCATGTATAATCATGTGTGTTTTTAAGCTTGATTTCCAATTAGATGCAAAGCTACACTCACAACATTTAAATAACTTTATATTTTCATGATTTAACAAATGGATTTTTAAGTTTCTTTTATCGTTACATTCATAGTTGCACTCACAACATCTAAATAACTTTACATTTTCATGTATAAGCATGTGATTTTTAAAGCTTTCTTTACGATTGCATCCATAACTACACTCAGAACATTTAAATAACTTCTATGTGAAAGCATGTGTCTTCTTAAGCTTGCTCTCTGATTATATTCATAATTGCACTCAGAACATTTAAATAACTTTACATTTCCATGTATAAGCATGTGATTTTTTAAGTCTCCTTTCCGGTTGCATCCATAACTGCACTCAAAACATTTAAATAACTTTATATTTTTATGATTTAACAAATGATTTTTTATGCTTCTCTTCTCGTTACACTCATAGTTGCACTCAGAACATTTAAATAACTTTACATTTCCATGTGTAAGTATGTGTGTTTTTAAGTTTCCTTTCTGATTGCTTTCATAACTGCACTCTGAACACTTAAACAATTTGACATTGCTGTGAATTAACAAATGCTGTTTTAACAAACCTTTAGAATTACATTCATAACTGCAATGGACACATTTAAACTTCCTTTTTTCATGTGTCTTTAAATGGCTTTTCAACTTATCTTTGCTTTTAAAACTAAAATTACAAAATTTGCAACTCAAGTTTAACAGATGACTCTCTTCAAGGCTTTGATCACGTGTTACTGACGATTGGGGTCTGCTTTTTGAAGTACTTTTCATTTTGGAACCTTTTTCTGCCTCACCAACACCGCCAAGGAGTGTCTGTACAAAACAAATAAAAAAATTAAATGTATTAAGCATAAAATTTATATGCTTTACAAAAATACTTATAAATGTAAAATAATTACTATTTGAAAAATTTCTTTTAATGCCAAACAAATTTTAACATTTTAATTATAATGAAAAGCAATTTTACGTGTGTAACTCTACAATTATTAATATTTTAACACTACAATTATTATTTTAACTCTATAATTATTATTATTGTTTAG
>SEYY01011776.1:80000-132500 GCA_009176605.1 Armadillidium nasatum | reverse complement strand
AAGTGTTTTTTTTAGCAAAAAATAGTAGTTTTGTAAAGATTTACTAACATATGATGATGAAAATAATAATAATAATAATAATAATTTAATAATAATAATAATTTCTGTTAAAGAAACGAATTTACCAATAATTTACCACTTTTTTTATTTCACTATGACCATTAAACTAATAACTAGATGGAAATTATATACTAGTGTAAGTAAACTAAATATATATTCCTTTATACTTTAAATCCAAAGGCAAACTCTTATATAAGAAAAAAAAAATAATACAATAAAAATTAGCTAAAAACATGCAAGCAGTCTGAACTACTTCAAATAAATCAATTACTTGACTGATGTAGAACATTTAGAAAAGCAAAAGAAATTTTTAAAAGTGAATTATAATTTATAAGATAATACATTAAATTAAAAGCAAAATTCGTTAAGAAATTAATCTTAATTACAATTGGTTTGCTCAGTGTTTAATGTTTGTAATAAATAACAAGAAGAAAAGCAACTCATGTCTTTTATTAATGATTCCGGAAAGAGAATTCGATGTTTACCTCAATTTTTCATCATCTTTTCTATGATCTATTTCTCAACTTGGGATTAAGGCATCTGTTAATAACCTGAAGAAGATGAGGGTTTTCCAAAGCTGCTGCCACTCTCTCTTTATCGGCCAATTGCTTATTAACAGCTTCTTCGGAAGCATGTGTTCCTGGGGTAATTTTAACAGTTACTTTGAATCTAAAAAATATATATATATATATATATATATATATATATATATATATATATATATATATATATATATATATATATATATATATATATATATATAATATATATATATATATATATATATATATATATATATATATATATATATATATATATATATATATATATATAATTCTAAAGGAAAATGCCAGACCTACATGAAATCCGCCCGAGTTAGGGAAGACCAATTATAATTAGCCAATCCCCAAAATATTATTAAAATTTACATTTGTTAATTGTGAATTTGCATTATTGAAGGGGAGTGATGACAGAGAAAGCAGAGGACAGGACAATGTTCACGGAGATTTTCAGATCCAGGGTTTGTTCAGTTATATTTCTATTGAATGTGTTTGGAGCGTTTGGCTGCTTTTGTATGCGAAGATTGCTCTTTGGGTTATTTGTTTATGGATGTGTTCGGTTATGGGACCATTTAAAGGTATGTGGGGAAGGGGAAAAGGGTGATATAACTGTTTCAGTAGTAAGATGCGGTTGTTTTTATATTTACTTTAGTGGGAAAGGGTTTGTTAAAATGGCAAGAGATTTACTATGTAGCTGACAATCAATCATGTCTATTTGGTTTTCCAAGGGAAGAATTATTTTTTATTTTTATATATGTGTGTAGTGGAAAGGCAACTACTTATTCTTAATTCTTTGTTTTGAATGATTTCTTGGTTACTAATGTTGAATAGAGATAATACTGGAGCCCATGCCAGGGATGTGCAATGCAGCAAAGGAATGGTCATAGTCTGTAGACTACCGAGTTTATTTCTGTTGGCTAATTTTGTACCAGTCAATGTTCTCAATGCACTGAGTTTGAGTATCTCTTGAAGTGATATTGTTACTATGTGAGATAAATGTCAAGTGGGTGTTAAAGGTTAAACCTAGAAGTTTTCTTTTTCTTTTTTTTGAGAGGATATCTACTGTTCGAAAGATATATTATTGGTTGGTGTTCGATTTTCATTTTTTAAGGGTGTAGAATTTTATAATAAGGAAGTCACTGTTTATTGTTAGCTACGCTAAAATTAATTTATGAATTTTGATGGGTCAAGAAATTTGTTATGAATAGAATTTGGGAAGTAATGGTTAAATCATCTACGTAATTATTGATATTTATGAATGGGATATAGAAGTAAGAAGGTCGTACAAGAAGGGGTTAAAAAGAGTGGGTGAGGGGATAGCTCCATGGAGAACTCTGTTAAATAGTTTGTATGATCAGGAAAATTGGTGACCCTGGATGACTGACAATGCAACAAGACAGAAAATTTGCTATTTTTTTGTCTGATGAGGAAATTTGTTTAAAAGTATGTAAATTAGGAGGCGAAAGGGTATAGTATTAAATGCTTTGAGACTATAGCGAAGTGTGTAAAAGGGAAGGAGGTTTGGTTGAAGATTATTAAAATGCGTTGGATCAGTTCAGTGAGAAGTGTGGTGGTAGATTGTATCTGTCAAAATTAGGGATGTGAGTCCAACAAGGGGATGTGATTGAATGATTCTTGGGAAGATTAATTTTCCAAATACTTTGGATGCTGTAAAGAAAAGGGATATATAGGAAAGAATGAAGAAAAGTAGTTTTTCAGATATCCAGATCTTTTCAGTTATAACAAATTTAAATTAATATACAATCGAAATATCAAATTCATTAAAAAAGAAAAAAAACAAGCAATTTACATATTCAATTTTTAAATTAACAAATTTACAAACCATAAAATTAAGTCTAATTTATATAGCAACGCTGTTTTATATACCTTGACGGCAAAGTTCTAAGAAGTTGTAGCTTAATAGATAAACCTATGAGAGAAGCCATGCTACAATGTGGAATTGTTGGCGTGAACAATACTGACACATCACTGTTACTGTCATCCACTTCACATTTACTTTCTTCAACCTAAAATGAAAGTTCAAACTACAAAATGTTCATATAAAAAATCTGTTGTATAAGACGTGTATCAGGGACATCTAGATTTAAAGTGAAAATATGGAATCAAAAAATAAAACCCTAATAACGGATACAAAAATATAAACTCATAATTCATTTGAAAACTATAGAGAAACCAAGCAGTTCCTTAAAAAACTTAAAAGAAAAAAATTCCTGTAATAATTGAGAAAAATAAAATTTGGGTCTATAACTACAAATTTCAGCATTTTAACTAGTGGAAGAAAAGAGGGTAACGACTTTCTCATAATTACCACATTCAATTCTTCTAAGCTAAGAGGATGTTCTGGATCATTTATATTTCTGATGAGATCAAAAATTTCTCTGGCATCAAAAGGATCATAAATGAGGTCATCCCAATCCGAATCAGTAGTTATCCTATTTTCAGCTTTTTCAAAAACTAAAGGATTAATATTATCCAATCTTTCAACAGTAGTCATCGTAAAGAAACGATTATTATCACTTTTTATATAAAATTATTAAATTTATTAACACTATAAAAATATAATTTACATATAAAACATTAACAAAAGTGCATATCAAAGTCTTATATTACAAATATATAATTTCTATGAATATTAGTGTCTGAATTTCTTTTCCGTGAGAAAGCTTTTCAAGGTTACTGGAATATCCAATTCATATGCTTTTAAAGGATCTGACAAACACTTTAGAACAACCTGAAAAAAATTACAATGAATTAATTATAATTATAATAATTAATTATTTTAATATTAATTATTAATTATAAAAAGCTAAAATATCAAATGTCAAAATTTCTGAATGCTAATGAATGGTAAACTTGTGTTTGATCTAGAAAGATGTGAAAAGAATAAATTAACATTTTCTTTTTTATGGTAATAGAAGAAAGGAGAATATAATCTTTTAAAAGGTTACTTTTATTTTCAGGTACTATAGTAAGATAAGTAATAAAGAATTGTAGTTTTAATTAAAATAATTATTGAACATTTCAAGCATTTGAAGTAGATATTTTTGTGTTTATTGACTACTGTAATCCATCTGAGTTAGTTGATAAGGAAAAGAATTATTTTTTTTTTCTTCTTTTTCTTGAAGTGATCAACTTGTGAGGGGATAAAAAAAAAAAGAAAAAATAGAGAGGCATATATCAAACAGAGAAAGGTATAAATACATTCCAATTTTTCTATTATGATACAGTTTATTCATAATAAAATTTAATCATAGTAAGATTGCTAAGCTATAAATGTATTCAAAACCATTGTCGGCGTACTCCATCATTAAGGCTAAATTTAAGAAAAAAAATATTATATTAGTTCCTAATAGGTTAATATTAATAATCAATGTGAAATAAAAAACAGAATACCATTAAAGAAAAACAAGGAATAGTGCATCATAAATTTTAAAGACTCTATGAATTAATATTACCAAACCTTTCATATTAATAATTCAAGGCTTTCCCTTATTTAAAAAAAAAAAAAAAACAAAAAAAAAAAAAAAAAACAAACAAACAAACAAACAAACAAACTTGCCTATAAAATTAAACTTAAACCATCCAAAGCAAAACATATCAAAAATCAATCTATTGTCTGTTACATTCCATTACTTTTTAATCTTTAAATGTATGGTATTCTTTTGTACTTCTAATATCAATTTCATTTTAACTATTAGATAGTCGATTTAAATATCAAAACTATTATTTTTATTTTTTTTCTTCATTTTATCCATTTAAACATTATTAATAAATATCGTAAAATGCAAAACACAAAACTTTTTCTTTAGATTAATGCGATCTTTTAAAAGATTTCAAAACAAAATACATATTACAACAATCGTTAGACTTTTACAGTATCAAAAATTGCTAGATATTTTGAAGTAATAAATTCCTATAATTTCAATCTAACAAGGGAGGATTTCTACAAGGGAAATCTAGAAATACACCTTAATGTTAAAATCTGAATACCTTTAATTTAAAAGGGGTTGTTGAAATGTTAATAGATTATTAAGTGATGAAAAATTGAAACCACCAACCAAATGTATTTTACAATAATCAGATCTTGCTGAATATTCTCCAGAAATTTCATATTTTGTGGAATAAACTAAAACCACTATGCTTTAATAACATTCACAAAAAGTTAAAATAAAAATCGTTTGTACAAGATACTAACATAATTACTTAAATAATTAGGGATTGGGAGTTTAATCAGAGTTATTTGATTTTTTTCATGTTGTAATTGAAAATTTCAACTGAAATAAGTTGGAATGAAGAATTTTTTGGGATACATACAAAAAATATTAATAAATATTAAACATTAAAGAAGAAAGTACAGCCAAAATTAGGCAAGTAGAGGGTTAAAATATAAAAATATTTGACTAGAGTTGGTTAAAATTTATATATTAAAATCAGAGGTGTACACATAATAAGATTTTTCACTTCTGGTCAGAAGTGGAATTAACAAAATCCTCAACTGAATTTTTGATCAATATCCTACAATCTCTATTCTCATATATATATATATATAATATATATATATATATATATATATATATATATATATATATATATATATATATATATATATATATATATATATATATATATATATATGTATATATGTATATATATGTGTGTGTGTGTGTGTGTGTGTGTGTGTGTGTGTGTGTGTGTGTGTGTGTGTGTGTGTGTGTGTGTGTGTGTGTGTGTGTGTGTGTGTGTGTGTGTGTGTGTGTGTGTGTGTGTGTGTGTGTGTGTGTGTGTGTGTGTGTGTGTGTGTGTGTGTGTGTGTGTGTGTGTGTGTGTGTGTGTGTGTGTGTGTGTGTGTGTGTGTGTGTGTGTGTGTGTGTGTGTGTGTGTGTGTGTGTGTGTGTGTGTGTGTGTGTGTGTGTGTGTGTGTGTGTGTGTGTGTGTGTGTGTGTGTGTGTGTGTGTGTGTGTGTGTGTGTGTGTGTGTGTGTGTGTGTGTGTGTGTGTGTGTGTGTGTGTGTGTGTGTGTGTGTGTGTGTGTGTGTGTGTGTGTGTGTGTGTGTGTGTGTGTGTGTGTGTGTGTGTGTGTGTGTGTGTGTGTGTGTGTGTGTGTGTGTGTGTGTGTGTGTGTGTGTGTGTGTGTGTGTGTGTGTGTGTGTGTGTGTGTGTGTGTGTGTGTGTGTGTGTGTGTGTGTGTGTGTGTGCGCGCGCGCGTGCGTGCGTGCGTGCGTGCGTGCGTGCGTGCGTGCGTGCGTGCGTGTGTGTGATGGGATAAGAATTTTTTCACAATGACGATTGTAGTAAATTTGATGATAACGACGAAACTGATAAAGTAGATTTTGAATCCACTATTTTAATAACTTTAATTAGTTTATAATAAGGCAGAATTAAATTGTCTTTTCTTTAATTTTTATTCAAATGTGTAAATACATGTAATTTTAATATAATGTATAAAAAGTATCTTCAGAATATTGATTTTAAAACTTTTAATATGTGAGAACATAGAGAGACATGTGAAATTCTAGTATTTAAATTTAAAGTACTTAGGGTAATTCGATTTCATCCTGGAAAGTATATTTGGCACCCACTACTAAACAACCTTTCACTCTCAAAAGAAGGTGGAGCAAAGATATACTTATAAACCAATTTATGAAAATTAATCGGCAGAAAATTGACGATGACGATAGAGAAAAAATTTGCCGATGCGATTAATCGTCTCATTACTAAAATATAAATGAGTCTTGATGGGAACGATTTCCGATGCCCATTACATGTATATACTATTATTTTGATTTTAGTAAGGCTGAAGTTTTAAAGTTTCAAATTGTATTAAAACACAATGTAATAGAAAAAGAGAGATTAGAGTATGTAAGAAGAGATCTAACTTGTCTATCAGCTTTTCCTTACTTAAAGGTCATAGATCATCATAGAGTCTGATAAAAAGTGGTGTTCTCCAGGGTTCTGAGCTAGGCACAATTCTTTCCTTAATTCCTAACTTAAGTAAATTATTTTGATAGGGAATTAAAAAAATAGGATCACTGTATACTAAGTTTATTGAAAATTCAAATTGACTCTGTTGGAAATCCTGAGTGCTATTAAGGTTCAACATGACTTGGACAAACACCCAAGTTTGGCTTATTAGAGGTAAATTTTAGCAAAAAATTTAACATTCTTTATAGTAGTAACTCAAGGAATTATTAAATAAAAATTGCGAATAGCAGGAGTTTGCTGACGAAGAAAGGGATTCTGGTGTGGTTATTAATATCAATGTTTGGAAGAAATAGATATAAGAAAATTAGTCTGAAATCCTAAAAAATGCTCAGAAGCTGACGGCTGTGTTTGGGTACGGTGGACATTATTTATTTAGTAGCTTCCTTTTAATAATAAGTTTCATATATTAAGACTGGGGTAATAGTGGTTGCGTTAAGAAAAAAAAGAAAAAGAAGAAAAAGAAAGTGCAATACATTTTATAAATCACCAATTCATTTACTCTAGAAGTAATGAACATTTTTACTAATAATATAACCAGAGATGACTACATGTAAGGAATCCTACACTTTAAGAAGCATTTTTAGGATGTTGAAAGTTTGGTTCAAGACAGAATTTTTAACATTCCAGCTGGAATGAGAACCAAAATAAAATGTGAATTTCAGACTGCACTGGAATACCTCTAGTTAAAATTCAGTAGTACAAATTCTGAAATTATAATACATCAACTTTAAGTTTCTTTTTTATCAATTACTAATCAATATCACTTCTTGAGCAATCAAAATATTTATCACACTTGATAAAAATTCTTCAATTTCAAAAACATTTGCTCTGATAATGTCAAACATCCTTGTTCCCTTATAAAATTATCAAAAATCTCAATTACATAATAAAAACTAGAACTTAATCTTCAATGAATACTTATCTACAATAACTAATTTTATATAAAGATATTATTCATGTTCATTAGAATTATGAAATGTATAAATTTTGAATTTGTTTACACAGTCATTTCCTTGTATAATTAAAAGTAATGTCAACAACTACTTCCTCTTTTTGATCCTCCTTAACAATAAAATATATTATATTCACACATTTTAAATATGAAATTTTAATATCTCAAAATTTATATCACAAGAACAATTGTCTATTAAATATCATTCAATTAGAATATTTCAAACCTGTCCAAAAAGTGACTGCATTTTACAACATTTGCCACACAACCTACCCAACCATTTTGTTATACATATTCTGACACTGAAGAACTATATTTAAGATTCACTTAAAGCATTTCACTTAACTGCTTAACAATTTACACTTCAATTTCAACAACTATTCGCTCTAACATTCACAATGCAAAATAAATTTTTTTGAACAGGCCATACGAAGTATGTCAAAAATAATCCTAACCAGGAAATCAAATTAAAAGAAAACTAAAAAAAAAAAAAATTTAATCCAATTTCATTCCATATAGTTCACTTTTGAACAACTCACCAAAATTCCTTTTTTATCTAAATTTTAATGGCTTTAATTGTACAGTACTTTTAATTAATATATATATTTACAAATACATACCTGAGAAGCTCTTTCCTTTAGATTATAAAGAGGATAATGAATAGACTGAGTAATGAATCTAGGAGATACAGGACCTACAACACGATGATTAGAACACTCTCTAACCTAGAGGATATATATATATATATATATATATATATATATATATATATATATATATATATATATATATATATATATATATATATATATATATATATATATATATATATATATATATATATATATATATATATATATATATATATATATATATATATATATATATATATATATTTATTTTTTTTTTTTTTTTTATTATATTTTATATTTATATATATTATATATATATATATATATATATATATATATATATATATATATATATATATATATATATATATATATATATATATATATATATATATATATATATATATATATATATATATATATATATATATGCTGATGACTCCACCCTTCCTTATTCCTTCCAGTTCGAAAAACGTCCCACCCAGCAGCAGTTGTTAAGACTCGAGAAGGGTAGCCTTGGAGCAACTAACCTCTGATCTTTCACTTTTATTTCAAATTGGGGCAGAGAAAACGTGGTTGTTTTCAATGCCTCAAAAACTCAATTCCTTCATCTCTCCACTCGACACAATCTTTCACACAACTATGATATCTTCTTCGAAAACACACAACTCAAGCCTTCATCTGTCCTTAATATTCTTGGTGTTTCTTTTTCTTGTGATCTTTCTTTGAAAGATCACATTACTTCTTTCTAAACAGGCTTCTAAGAGGTTGGGTGTTCTGAGGCGCCTTCAGAATTACTTCTCGCCACCCCAGTTGCTTGCTGTATAGGGGTGTTGTTCGCCCCTGTATGGAGTACGCTTCGCACATCTGGGGTGGTTCCACACACACAGCTCTCCTAGAGAAGATGGAATCTAGGGCATTTCGTCTCATCAACTCTCCTGCTCTCACTAACTCTCTCCAATCTCTTTCTGCCCGTCGAATTGTTGCGTCACTCTCTCTTTACTATCGCTATTACAACAGACACTGCTCTTCTGAACTCTCTCGTTGCATACCTTCTCCATTGAGAAGAGCTCGTGCGACACGCCTTTCTACACAGTCTCATCCTTTCTCTGTCCAACTCTCCGACCCCAGACTTAACCGCTATGCTCAATCTTACATATACTCTACTGGTAAAGTCTGCTTTTAACCCCCCCCCCCCAAAAAAAAAAAAACAAGTTTGATTCAAGGACAAATTTAATGAGCTCTCATTGTGGCATTATCACCAGTTTTCATCATTCCCTTTTTCCCATTTTTTAAAAATTATTTTATCACTGCAATAACTGTTATAATTACGTCAGAACACAAAGAACACTTTAAAGAATATAAAAAAGGGGTTTCCTCATCTGGGGTCAAAAAACCATATGTTGCAAACTAGAACAATGCACTCAAAGTTTTACTGTCGTGCCACCCTCAAAATAAAAAACGTTTGATTCAAAACCCCTTTTAATGGAAGAGCTCATTTTGAAAAAGTATCATCAGGTTTTCATCTTGTACTTCTCTTGTTTCAAAGTTTTCAAATTAATTTAATATTCCAATAACTGCAATAAATACGTCCAATAGCAAAGAACCCTCTCAAGAAGATAGAAAAGCGAGTTCAATCCCAAAAAGTTGAAATATAAGTAGATTGATTATTTCAACTGAATCATTAAACAACAATTACATAACACTAGTTACAGTTGGAATCTGATGACATTTTGTGCTTAGACTCTCAGCTTAATTCATCAAGCAAAAATCAGTTAGAATTTTTTTGCTTTTTTGCTTTAAATTTTTCAAATCAGTCAATACTTGGGGTGGAGTGAAGTATCGGTATCGGTAATCGGTATCGGTATCGGTGAATTTGAAAATCTTAGTATCGGTATAGGTAAAAATTTTGCTATATGAATGGATAAAGTATCGGTATCGGTAAGTATCGGTACCTGTAAATTTTTAGGTATTTAGGTATCGGTAAAAATTTTGGTATCACTCCATCCCTAGTCAATACTGAGTAAGAATATTTATCAGTATTTTTCCATACAAATATAAATATTAGATCATCACCAGAAACTGTGAACCTAAAAAATAAATCTCTCAACCAGAAGAATTCTGATAAATAATTCAGTTAGTAATCAAACTTAAAATTTACCATTTATAATTTAAACAAACTACTCATATTTTTAAGGCACTTAAATTAGTGTTCTTTAACAACAGATGCAACTTCAAAAAAAAAATATAAAACTATTTTTACTCAATTAAGATTATGAAATACTTACAAAGGGAATGGGCATAAATACGTCTTCACGGTTGACTTGAAATTTCTCTAAAGTTACACTGTCCCGAAAAACCCAAGGATGAGATTCGTAAGTTCTTAGTTTTAAATTACCAGATGGGGGGAGTGTCTGAAATAAATGTTAGTCATAACTTTGATGTCAATAAGATATGAATATACCTTGTTTAAAAAATAAATCATTTTAATATTTTAATGATTTCCTTGGTTATATTTTGCAGGCCTAATGTAAGGTATATAAGAACTTAAAACAATGCTTATAAACAAGCAATTTATAAAATAAGATAATAACAATAAATCATATCATGTACTTACTCCATATGGTACAGGAATTCCTTCGTAATTTAGCCAGATAATATCAGCACTAGAATTTGTACAATTTTTGAAATTTACAAATGAAGATAACTGAAAAATGGATAGAGAAATGCATTTATTTCAAATAAATAATTTTGATTTTTTTATCAAATACTAAATTAGAAATACAATTGAATTAATATTGTAAAAATTTATTTAGTCATAGGTACGGATTGACCAAGGCCCCAGTCCCAGCCAAACCAAGACATTTTTACTAACCCTGGCTAAAAATCAGAGAAAACTGGGGTTTGCCTGCCAGGGTTAAAATGGCAAATTATACTTATTAATAGCTGATTAAATCAAACAAAATAAGAAAATTAAGATTTTTCTCTTTTTTTCTTCTATATTTTCTTTTCCTTTTCTGTTTCTTTTGACCACTCCTCTTCTGCTAGATTTGATGAGATGTTTGATATAAGTACATGTACCTGCTTTGATAAGAAAATCAGCAGAATTGATTGTAGATGTGATATTCAAATACCAATGATGGAGTGGGAATTGTTTGTTGGACAAAAACAAAGAATTAACCAGCTTGGTACATTACATAGGGTCACTACTGCAACAAGAAAAGGAACTCAGGAAAGATGTGAAAACCTTGAGTGTGCAAAAATGTCATGTAGTGGTTTTGCTAGTAGTTCTGCATAGTAACTCTGATTCTTCTGACGACATTCACATAATTATTGAAAGTGAGAAAAGAAGTGATTCAGCTTTTCTTCCAGATTTCAAATTATGAGAAAATATCAAAACAGATTTACATATAATAAATTGTCTGCGACAATAGAAAGATACCACGTAAATAGTAGGGCTGGCTGCAATTGTTAATGCTGCTTTGGAAGATATGGGGATCCTCAACCAAGGTAATAAGCTGGATAGAAAGTACGTAGAAAGGGAAGAAAAAGTTGGATTGAGAAAAAGGCTCTAAACAAGTTGCAGCATCATAACATTATGTGCATGGGTTTTGATGTAAGAAAAGATCAAACCAAAACACTTATAGGGATAGAACATAAGAACACGTTGTTGTTGTTGTTGTTAAAGAACCTGGTGATATCTATATGGATCACATCACTCCTGACAACAGAAACATTGTCAGGATACACACAGTTTTATTTCACTTAAAGCAATTATCTTTGATGAAACAGTTGTAAACAAAGGACGTATAGGTGGTATAATAAAATTAATTAAAATTCATATTGAGAGGCCTCTTCAGTGGCTAATAAGCCTTCTGCATACTAATTAATTACCCCTTAGACATGTATTCAAAAGTATTGATACAAAATAATAGGTTCAAAAAGCATTAAAGGTATGATCAGAAATAAAATAAGTAACAATTTAATGCAAGCAAAAACATTGAATTTACACCTGTGCAATGTGAAATTAAGGTTCATGAAGAAATAGTTAAAGATCTTAGTAATGATCAAAAATATCTCTACAAAATGTATATTGGAATAAAATCTGGCACCATTTCAAAGGAGTTGGCCATAAAATCCCCAGGAGCTTTGCACCATTCAAAATGGCTCACAAGAGCTAATAGAATCCTCTAGTTATATGTTTCAACAACATAGAAAAAATTCTTCAGGATTTAGTTAAGATCATATTAGAAGTTTATGCCCCAGGTTGGTTCCAGATTAAATCACATCCAAAAGCTATAGACAGTGCTATGAATTTTTATTACTTAATTTCTATCATTAGAAATCAGAGGAAGGAGTATCGCATAATCATGGAAAATATTCTCAGGAACAATACTTACTTTGCTCATCCAGAAAATATTTTAATTTCAATGATCACAGATCATAAGGTAGAAATTAGAAAGACAGCTGTTGATCATATAATAAATGCAAGAACAAGAAGAGGACCAATAAGAAACTTTGAAATGCTAAATAATTTTAATTTCAATGCTAATGCTTATACCGAGATGATAGACTGGAACAAAGAAACTGTCACTTCCCCACAACTTTTACAAGATTTTTCAAATGAAGGTCTACTTCAAGCTATAATAAAACCCATCAAACTTGCTCTTATTTCTTGTCATACCCAAAGGGTGGAATGTGCAATTAGCTTAGTCGCTAGGGCCTCAGAAGATCAAATTGGTTATGAAAACAGACAAATATATTCTGAATGTCATAGAATCAAGGAAATATATGCCAACTTTTGAATACAAAGATCAATGGAAGTAATTGTAAAAAGTTTTGTAAATGTAAGATACATTTATTTGTATAATACATCTAGTACTAATGTTTATTCAAAAATAATATTGATTTCTTTTCAATTGTATTCCTAATGTTAAAAATTTCAATTTTTATAAATTTTTTTACTTTCTTGTATAGGTTATGCCTCTTTTACGGCAACTTCGGTAGTTCAGGTTATGATAAGTCGAACTAAGTAATAATAATTGTCTCTATGTGTGGTGTAATAGGGCCGTAGGCCTGTATCTCGCGGCAATGTTCTTGTATAGGTTAGGCCTCTTTTACAGCAACTTAGGTAGTTAAGGTTATGATAAGTCGAACTAGGCACGCTAGAAAACTAAATAATAATATTTATAAAAATAATTAGAATAATAGGCATACATGAAATGAAAACTAAATAATAATAACACATATCAAAAAATTTGAATTGGCATATCGATGTTTCGATATATCGATATTTTTGAATATTGATATTTTCAAAAAATCGAAACTCAGAAACATTCTATACCTTTACCCTCTAGGCCTATATTACAATCAAGTAATTAAAACTTCCCTTTCATTTCTTTTGTATTATAGGAGCTAAATATTATATATTAATCAATTATATATCTGGAATATATATATATATATATATATATATATATATATATATATATATATATATATATATATATATATATATATATATATATATATATATATATATATATATATATATATATATAGTCTTGAATCCGATTTGGAAACCTCATAAAAGACAGTAAAAGGATAATACATGTTTGAAGAATAATGCAGATAATATTTGATGTCATGTTAAACACAAATAAAAATTTAAATCAATTTAAATTTTTTTTTGTTTTATAATATTTTTATTTTTTCCTTACAAAAACTTTTGCCATTCACTGATAGACTAAAAAAACATCATATTTCGATCATTTCCTCTACATAGGCTGAGTAAAAAAAGAAATTGGGAGTTCCATTCTTATTACCAAAATTATTAATGGATGTATGATAGTTCAACATGATTAAGATAAATTTCTTGGCTTGGATTGTATTCCTTTATAATTTAACTTAATGATGCAAAAACTACATAATAATGTGATTGAGTTGATTATTAGAATGAAAATTGAAATCTGGGACAGCCATTCAAAGTGAATGACTAGGACAGGCTTGATAGGTTCCTATGACTTCTCTCTTATATTCTTATGTTTTTAAAATATCCAGACTTACAAGGTAATTTTTTTTTGTTTGTTTTTTTTTTGAGAGTGGACCTCACCTACGAAGGCTTATGCCGTCCGTCCAGGCAGACAAAATACTACCCTTCAGGCCATCACGAGTTCAGAGCGAGTGAAACATATTCACACGCAAAGAGAGCTCGTGATGCTCTCCTTACAAGCTAATGTTTTGCATGCTGTGTACTACCATACAAACTGAACTAGTTTAGTATACCGTATCGTGATGTGCATGTAATCCAGGTATCAAAGGTTGTTGGATAGGTTCATTTCCCTCTTCTTCCATTCTTACCAGCTAAGCTATATTGTGGAAATTAGATTGATTTTGATAAACAATAAAACATCATATCTAAAGAAGCTTATTGTTTTTTAACTATTAAGCTATAACTATGCTATAACCTGTTGAAATTTGAAGTCATTATGCAACAACCTCCTGCAAAACACAGCAGCACAACGGGATTAATAATAAAATTCAGAACCAGTGTTGCCAACTGCAGTATTGCCAGATGAATGTGATAAACCTCCCTACTTAGAAAAATTTAATTTCTGTTGCTTAAATATATAATATAATATATAATATATATATATATATATATATATATATATATATATATATATATATATATATATATATATATATATATATATATATATATATATATATATATATATATATATATATATATATATATATATATATATATATATATATTGTAAGATTGATATGAACTCCTGTGTGGTGTGGTGATAATGCAACACTTTTGGGTATTGAATGACGAAGGCGGTCAAAGTTTACCCTATAATATCCTATTATATGGTAAACTTTGGGCAGGTTATCTTTTTTATTAACAAATAATTACAAGGCGTAGAACGAGAAGACAATAATAACAAGAACCTGACTAGGAAATGTAAAAATAAAAATAATAAATAAAAAAAAAAAAAAAAAAAAAAAAAAATAATCACATTCGGTATCCTAAAAATAAAAAAAAAAAAAAAAAATAAAAATAAAAAAAAAAAAAAAAAAAAAAAAAAAAAAAAAATAAAAAAAAAAAAAAAAAAAAAAAATATAATAAAAAAAATGTTTAAAAAAAAAAAAAAAAAATAAAAAAAAAAAAAAAAAAAAAAAAAAAAAAAATAAATAAAAAATATTTTAATAGTAGGAAAAACAAATAATTACCGGCAGATGGAAAAAAATGATGCAAATGATGAAAAATATCGGCTGCACAAATGTCTCGATAGACGAACGGCCTACAATTGACGTGGCCATGAATGCTCACGGATATACTATTTCTGCTTGTATGCTTAAGAAATTATAAGTTGCGCATCCTGTAGAACCTCCTGAGTATACTGTTTTTTATTTGCAATGCTATATTATGTAATTACCATACTCAATTGGAAAATGCAGTAATAAAAATAAAAAATAAAAATGAAATAGGCCGCATGGTCAACATTTGATTGCATAAAATTTTAATTCACCGTAAACGTTGTGTTGGCGTACCACAAGTTAGAAAAAGAAGAAAATAATAGACCAGCGTATGTGCGTAAAGTTGGAACTCTTAGTGTCTACTACAATATCTCCCTCGAAAGGTGGCACACCAATTCTTCACCTAAAATGGACAGGCAAAAGAATTGCTCTCCCACTCATGGAACGAGTGACTACAAGAGGGCAGAGCAGGATACCGCGAGTAAGTAAAGTTTGAGTGGAAGTCGGAGAAAATGACTGAGATAATAACGAAACCGGAGGTAGAGGAGGAGGTGGTGGTGACGGAGAAGTAGTAGAAGAAGGAGAAGTAGGATGGTCCGAAACATGTGGTATAGGAGGTATGCTGAGTGTCGGAGAAGGAGAGTTGTCAAAGTCATTCGGAGGATCCGGAGCTGACTCAATGAAGGCAGGTTTCAGTCGATCGGGACTACTTACCTCCTACTAGGGCACGTGATCAGAAAAGTCTTCTCACGCGACTTAAAACCTTAAAAGGTTCTTCATATCGAGCCTGCAGATGACACGATAAACATTCAGGTTTTCTTCCGCTTCGATAATGTTGCATCCGTTGCTTAAGATGATTGAGGTCATTGAAGATATTGGCATGTACGCCAAAATGAGAATGAACTCAGAATTTTCGAAGTAATCTGCATGACAATATTGATTCTTTTGCAAAAACAGGGATAATTCTACACGCATGGCAAAAATACAACTCAACACATTTCCCTCAGATTACTACCGAACATTAGAATGGTACAGAAGAGCTTCGAATTCAGAGCTCATTTCATTACACAGCTAGTTGAAGATGCGGTGTTTGAAAGAACTATTTCGTACATAGTTTCCACATTTCACTTCAATTTTTTATACTTCTGCCAGTTTTGGAGGCAAGATTTTTGTTGCCAACGCATGCCTGTGCAGAACACAGTGTGTAACAATGATGTGTGGTGCATCGCCTTTCACCATCACACCAAAACCAGTTTGGTCTCAGTATGACAAGAGCTTTGTTCAAACAAACTGCAGAAACCATATTCCACGAAAGATCGTTGTCTCTGAAGAAGTCATACGCAAGTTTCTTTGGCGTCGGCTGCCTTAGTTGTTGTTGTAAGAGGCTTACAAAATAAAAAATCTTTCTTTTTCACTTCGTCTTTCACATAGCGCACGAATACAAGTTTTGGCTTAAGATTGGAAACGTAGGTGGTCTCGTCGAGTTGGAGGCTGAATTTTGCTGGACCCTTGAAATCAAGATCTGCAACTACTTGAGCCAAGATGTTCATCGCTCATGCCATCTATTCTGCTGCTGATGGTGTCATTAGATAATTATTTTCAGCAGCTTTTTCCAGCATGATATTTCGCCATTCTTCAACGCAGCTGGTTTTACGAGTATTCTCACCAATGGTGTGTGGTTTGCCCTGCTTTTCGGTCAGGTACGCAACTTCGTACGATGCTCTGAAGATTGGTTTGTCGATGAGTACGAAGCCGAGAAAAGGCATAGTAGTCTTTTCATCAAATTTGGCTCTCTTTACCTTTGAATTCAGTGATCGTTGTGATCTTGTATTTCCTATCTCCTTGCGGCTGTAGAAAGTGTTCCTTTAGTTTTGCCGGTGCTAAACTAAAATTGCTCAACTTAACATATCCAAGGATGCTGACTCCCATCGCTTTCCGAAATATACGTGAATCCATACCGTACGTAAATAGTTCCGACCAACTTATCCTTTTTTTTCTCTATATAGTTAGTATGAAGGGATTGAAATATTATAGAAAAGGAAATCACAAATGACGTACAATCAAGAAGTCACAAGTCACTAGACTAGGGAGCTCACAATGTGGCGTGATCATTTTTGAGGTTCAGCCAGTGATAGACAAGAGAAGCGGGACGTCACGAATTATACGAGTGGGAATGAACGGAACGGGCACACACACAGTATGTGTGTCTTGACTTCTACCGAACCCTTGAAACTGACTCACCAAACCCGTGGGATTAGATCGAACCCAGGTTAAAAACCACTGCCTTAATGTAAATCAACAATTGCGATTTATTAAGAACTTTAATTTTAGATGGCATTGCCTTTACAATAGATTCAAAATATTATAAACTAACAATGATGATGTGCTACAGAAACATCAAATAATCTTCAAAAATTCTTACTTAAAGTTAATTTTCTATTCGCGAGGGATACAAGAAAAAAAGGAGGAAATTAATTTTTGTTAATTATAAACATGCAATGGTTAAAAAATCTAGTAAAATCCTAATAAATAAAATAAAAAAAAATATTCAGAAGTAATTAAACTACATTGCAATCGAAATTGACTTTATCCAGGGGTGGAATTGAATGTTGTCGTTAAGATACAAACGACATCTCCTTCTTTCTTTATTAACATCTATAATATTCGAGATATTCATTTTGGTATCTACTTTACTTGTTTTGTTTTGTTTTTGATGACGACTCGCCAACGGAGGATATGCATCGTCCCTTCAGGCAGACAAAATACTATCCATTCCACCATAGGTTCAAGGCAAGCTCATCGATCTTCTTGCCAATAGATCCCTAATAATTTCCATTTTGTTGAACATCGCCTCATTTCCTCTGGGCCTCACCAATTGTTCTTAACCGAAATTCGAGTGCTTGGGAGTTCTGGCAGCAAATCATTCTTTGTTAATTTCCTCTTATACTGTATCTTTTACTTAATTTTCATCCAAAGGTGGCTGGTATGTGAGTATGTGAGAAATGACTTTTGTTCTAGTGTTACTAATTTGAAAGTCATCTAAATTTTGTCTTATATGGTTTCAGTTCTCATACAAAACACGATTTTGTTTAAATTTGTCTGTTCTATTTATTAGTTTCCTAACTCTCTTGATGATGTTAAATTACAGAACAATATGTTTTCTTCTTAATTCTCTCTGAAATGGACTCGTTCTATGATAAAGATTTTTGAAATATCTTTAAACGAAATGTCGATGCACGAATCGTGATCTTTAAAATCCGGCTTAAACAATATTTAAAAGCACTGTATAGAGACTTACATTCTCAAATATCCCATGAAAATCTGGATTTACATCCGGCATCAGCAATATTTTCATAAAATCAAGCAAATTTCTGTAAGTTTTGGTTTTCGTGGAACGCTTGGATATAAACCAATATCAGCTGATATTTATAAACAAATGTAAAAATATGTTATTACCTAATTTAATCAATCAAATAATTAGATCAATATAAAAAAATAGACCGAGAAATAAGAAAACTAATACGGATAACGAAATTTTTGAAAGACTTTAGAGGCAACCAACATGAATATTATTGGAACGATGAAAATACGATTTATAAATAAACGTCAATTTACTGTATAAAAACATTTAATGATCAGATATTGCTAAAATAATAACACTTAATAATTTATGTACAAATATATTAAGTTAATAAGGTATTTATCTAAATACCTAACCAAACAAATTCAAAAATAATTCCTTGGCCAGTCCCCTATGTTTGTTTAAATCAAAGTGACCATCATTAGATTTGCTGCAGCGAATTGCAATTTGAAGATATAAACCTTCTGTACAACGAGCGGAAAGGTTAATAATTTCAGATTTAAACATCATCATGAGACACTTTAGAACTTTGAAGATCATTACAGAACTTTTAACGTGCAATGAACCATGAGAATTTTTTAATTTTCTCTGCAGTGAACCTAGAATGGTCACGTCATGTAAACAAACTTCGGAAACTTACGACAAGGTCTTCTTTTAGAACTATCGGAAAGACCTTTGCAGTAATACTTTTTGCATTCTTACTCAAATGTACTTGAACAAATATTAGTAAGTTATTATTTCAGCAATTCTTATTTTTTAATGAAATAAGTTATTATTAATTATTAGTATTTTCATTGGTTCAAATAATTTTAATGATAGTTGCAGTTAAAGTATTATAAATATTTTTCGGTGTTTTCTGAAACTTCATCCAGTTCCAGTTGCAGAGAAATTTTCAGGAAATGCAGCAAACTTCTTTTGATTCTTGATTTTCATGAAACACACAGATGTAAACAGATATAAATATGTTATAATTTAATCAAATGTACTTGATTAAATTAATATCATTCATACATGAGATGATATTACGATGATGATTACAGTATGAGAGCAAGTAAAGGGATGTGCAGTAAATTGAGGATTGCGGTGACAACAGATGAGAAAGGCCAATAAGCAAGTTTGAGAGTATCTCAACCATAAGCGAGAATGAGGGGGTGTGAAGGCGGAGAAATAGGGAATGCAAAATATTCACGTCATACATATAGCGACATCATGTCTTTTTCCTTCCAAACTCACTTTGGGAGACAGCAAGAAAGATTCCAGTTGATATTCGCAAACCTTCATTTTGTGTGGAGTAAAATAAGCGAAGATAGGAAGGAGAGGACCGTCCATAAACAACGCATCCACAGTCCAATATAAGCTGAACAAGAGCTTTATGCAAGAGAAACAGCGCATTCCTATCAGCCGCTCAAGTGGTGGAGAAAGATGACGTAAACGTGAACGATGACATTTAGTTCAAGATGTTGGATACGGTGCAAATAAGGAAACGGACTTGTAAGTCGCCACGCTGAAAGAACCATAGAGAGTCAGTATAGAAGCGTAGCTAGGCTTCCTCCCATGTCCCTGCGACAGAAAAGTATGGCATTAGTCTTCACAGGGAAGAACTGAAAGCCAAGTGATTAACACCAAGTAGTCATACCGTTAATAGTCATCTGGAGCTGGCGTTCCTTATATGATAGTTTACAGCCAGGGATATAAAGTGCAAGGTCGTCAACATGGAGAGAACATCGGATTGTGCCCGGGAAATTAGTGATTATACAGTTAACCCTACAGCACAAGATGCTAAGCACACTGATCCGAGGTACGCCTTTGTCCTGAATGTAAAGTGGAGACAGGAAGGTTCAGCAACTAACCTGCATGGATCTATTAGCCAATAAAGATCAAGCAAGTGCAGATACTCCAAATACCCAATTTCCAGATTTAATCATGCTCTTTCTCGAAAATAAAAAAAGACCGTAAGGACCATCTTATCACTCGAAAAATCTTCGCGGATATCATGGTTCAATCGAAGAAGGGGAGCTGATGTGGACCAATGTTTGTGGAATCCAAACTGATAAGGACAAAAGGCCCAAAGACGGGAGGCTACCATCAACTTCCAAATGTGGCAGGTAAATTATATGGATAGCTGATGGATAGGTAAGGTCGGAAGGAAGGACGTCAGCAGTTGAAGGTAATAATTCCTTGTAAGAGAAGCAGGATATTTAAGCATCTTGCTGTAATATAACCCGGTCTGCCCTGCAATAATTACATTAGGAGGATCGATCTTGGGAAAGTGAGGATTAATGGGTAGTGGTCATTGCCGTACAGAAAAGAGGAATTACATAACAAAATCAAACAAAAAGGGAGCAAAAAGTTACACAGAAAAACATAAAAGAAAGTTAAACAACTCATCATTATCTCATTTAATTAAAAAAATTATAATCCAATGGACGCAATAATAATAATAATAATAATAATAATAATAATAATAATAATAATAATAATAATAATAATAATAATAATAGGTAGAGAACCTTTGTACATTATATTAACTGTAATATATATATATATATATATATATACTATATATATATATATATATATATATATATATATATATATATATATATATATATATATATATATATATATATATATATATATATATATATATATATATATATATATATATATATATATATATATATATATATATATATATATATAATAATTGGTATTTTTAATACAAAAATATATTTTTTAATTTTATAAAATAAAAAAAAAAAAAAAAAAAAAAAAAATAAATATTAAATAAATATCGCTGCCATATATATATATATATATATATATATATATATATATATATATATATATATATATATATATATATATATATATATATATATATATATATATATATATATATATATATATATATATATATATATATATATATATATATATATATATATATATATATATATATATATATATTATATATTTTTTTTATTTTTTTTTTATTTTATTAAAATTCTGACTTAATTTTTCATTTAAATTACAAATGAATTTATAAATTATTTCTACTCTCAATTAATTCCAAATTTTTATTTTTAAAATCATGAAAGTAAGATCAAGTTTTTCCTTTATTTTAAAAGACGTTTCAAAATCTTCCATTAAAATGTTTACAATCGTCACACTTTTTTAATTGACGTTATTTAAAAAAATAAATAAATAAATAAATAAAATAAAATAAAATATATTAAATCGTTTTATACTTGAACAAAATTATCAGTTCATTTCACGTGAAAAGAAAAAATTTTTTTTTTTAGAAGTAATTCTTAAATAAATAAAAAATCAATATAATAATGGTAGTAGTAGTAGTAGTAGTTAGTAATAATAATAATAATAATAATAATAATAATAATAATGGTAAAAAAAAATGAGATTACATCTCAAAAAGTTATTAGTTTTTAAACATTTGAAAAAAACAATTCACATATATATATATATATATATATATATATATATATATATATATATATATATATATATATATATATATATATATATATATATATATATATATATATATATATATATATATATATATATATATATATATATATATATATATATATATATATATATATATATATATATATATATATATATATATATATATATATATATATATATATATATATATATATATATATATATATATAACCCACGCCTAACATAAGGCACCAGTTCAAGAAATATTTGTTAATGACATAAAAAAGAACACAACTCTGTGGCCATAATAATAATAATAATAATAATAATAATAATAATAATAATAAATAGCTCTTTAGTATCAAAAACTCAACAACAAATCTCTCTCCTTACATTAATGAATTAATTAATTTACTTCTTGAGAAAATATTTACAACTCACTACATTTAAAATACCTGAAAAGTATTTATAAGAGTTTGTTGAGTACAAAAAGTAGAAAGATTTAAAGAACACTAAGATCTATGTCCTCTTAAATAATATAAAAAGAAATAAAAATAAAAAACAAATGCAAATTATAAAAGTTTCATAATTTATCATAAAAAAAAAGGTGAATAAAAATGGTTTAGGTAATCTGAATTAAGTATTAAATATGCCTATATGAATGGTATAATTGATGAGTCTTACAATACACAAAATAAATATTGAAAATATAAATATTTCGATCTTACTGATATTTACTTTATAATGTATTATACCTTTCAGATGTTTCATTAAAAAAAAAAAAAAAAAGTAGCAATGTAGTCATTGCTGTATTTCAGACATACGCAAATGTGGATGTAAATATTTGCAATACTATCGATGTACATTCTAACGTGGATATCTAATTAACTCACACTGAAATGCATAATTATTACCTCAAAGAATGTGTTACAATAGATTCCAAACGGGCAAAATCCCGAGTAACAATAAATTATCAGTCAACATGAGTCTCATACATTTCTTCACATTTCTCTAAAAGTTTCAACACAGGATTTATATTATAAGGAAACAAATTTTTAGAGACTAGCCTATCAATTGCTAACTTTAAACGAATTAGAACCGTCATAGCCGATTGACATTGCCTTTGTCTTACGAAAGATGTCCAATCTCTTCTTAATAATTTAAGGTATCTCAGGAGGTAGAGAAGGAAACAAGTCTCATTGGACACCAACAGATCCAGCAAAACATCCGGATCAAGATAGATAGTTTCAACAAACACTCCAAAAGTTTCGTGAGGATTAACACATGACTGAAGTTCGGAATGCCTATATAAAATATATATATATATATATATATATATATATATATATATATATATATATATATATATATATATATATATATATATATATATATATATATATATATATATATATATATATATATATATATATATATATATTATATATATATATATATATATATACGATATTATATATATATATATATATATATATATATATATATATATTATATATATATAATGCATCTCGATTGTATTACTTTACTTTTTTGTATACCTCACTTTTCATCCAGCCCCATGAACAAAAATCCATTGGTGTGAGGTCAGGAGAGCTTGACAGGCAATTAATAGGCCTACTTATATATACCATATGCTAGTCTATTTAATTTTTGTTTAATCTTAAACCTTTAGAACGCTGTACTTCGAAAAGAAATGAAAATCGCATTACAATTTTTGGGTTTTTAAGTCATACATTTATATGTAGAAATTACTCCCAAAACCATTTATTGAATTCTCCTCATTGGCCAAAAACTACCTCAGTGCTCCACCCTCTTCAGAAATGAGTGAGAGTCTTTAGTACAACATGGAATATATAAAAAGCAACCAGAAGCAAATTAGAATCGGAATATGGTGAAGAATTAGAATTTGTTCACTGCAACTATGGAAAGTATTTTTAATATGTAGAACAATTTAACAGTTGCAATGATAGTCAATTAATAGTTTAACTTTTCATATACTTATTAGTTATTAAATACGTGATTTACCGAGTCCAGTTTTTAGGCCAGAGTCAGAGTCCGAATATAGATCTTAGTTTTAGTCCTATTTATTGCATATCCTATTTTAATAAAAATATAATAAATAAAAAAAAAAAAAAAAAAAAAAAAAAAAAAAAAAAAAAAAAAATAATAATAATAATAATAATAATAATAATAATAATAATAATAATAATAATAATGTGAAATAATGTAGTTTGCACAGTTTTTATAACTATAAAAAAAATAAATAAATAAATTATCTGTCATGTGGAATATAATTTTGAAATGTTTTTCTCCTAATCCTTTCGACTTGCAAAATAACGAAAACAAATAAAATAAAACAAAAAATAGTTACAACTAAATCAAACTACATCAAAAGATGTTGAAAAGGAATATGGAGTGCTTCAAGGTAACATCCTCAATCCTTTTTGTAAAATATGATTTAAAATCTTTTTACAGAATGGCCTCCATTGCTAAAAAAAATTTCTTGTTCTATGCAGTCAACTGTGCACTAATTTGCTCTACTCGTTAATGAAATAACATAAGGTTTGCCCTTTCAATTTTTCAGTTAACAAAAGCAATTGCATAGTCTTAACAAGATGTCTGATTGATCCCCTTCAATGATTGACTCACGTGCTTGAGGGCGCCGGTTTGATCCCACTTCGGGATCCTAGGTATATTCTTGAAAATCTCCTCGAATAGGGCAATGCCCGTGAGATGTTTAAAAAAAAAAAAAAAAAAAAAAAAACCATGCAATGGAAAGAATTCAAATAGAATGTCACAAATAATTATTGCATTATATATTGACCAATATTTAACTTGAAATGTAAATGTTAAATATATTAAAGGTAAAGTAGAGAAACCTATGGTATTCTTAAAATATTTGAGATATAAGAAATGGGGGATCAATTAGAAGAATCTATTCTAACTTTATAAAACAATCTCAAGTTCAAATACTAATTTATTTTTGATCCTCTCAAAGATTAATACACAAACCTTGATCAATAAAATAAAACAGGAATTAGAGACTGCTGGTGCTCATCATTGTAGGAAAGTGCTTCTAATATAATGCAATTAACAAAGGAAAAAAAATGGTCCTAAATATAGGGTTATACTGCAAGTGTAAGACTGTCAAAATATAATCGAACAAGATTTTATTTAATAAATATGAGTTTTCATCTTACGTCCAATGACTTATCTTGAATAGATAGATTGAGAAAATTTATGAAGACTGAACTTTATCACAATAATAGATGTTAACCCTTAATTTAAAACAACATTAATAATATTTACTTTGATTTCAGTTTAAAATTTTTCCAGTATCTTTAAATTTTTTTTATAGAAAAGTTAGTTTATTTAATGCTCTTTCATAACATACTCATGTATATGTAGGAGAATATGGCTGTTTCACCAGTCATGTTAGCAGCATATGCCACTGCCCTCATCGGTTCTGTGTATGTTTAAAAAAAAAAAAAAGCTGTAAAAAATTTCCCACATTATTTATTACTATTGGTCTAAAGTTGACCGAGTCCTGGACTCTGTATATCACTATTGGGATGGAAAACAAACTTCAGAGGCAACTCTAAAATATAATCAAAGTGAAAGAGAATAATGAATTAAATTTTATAAAATAGATTTAATTCAAAAAGGCAAGCATTGATAACTACTAAATTACTAACAGGATTTACACCAGTCTTGGAGGGGTACTCCTTATAAGTAAAGTAAAAACCTGTGTCTGGGAGCTGAGTTGGCCAAGCAACAACGAAATGGTGGACCAAGAGCATCATTGTTATTATTATTATTAGTAGTAGTAGTAGTATACGATCACCACAACGCACCAGAGTGGCTACCAATGAAAGGATATGTCTATCCAGGCAACAAAAGTGAATGGCAAGAATAAAATATCAAAACCAAATCTGATAGATCAATTTTGAATGAGAAATTTTTTTTTTTTTTTTTTTTTTTTTTTTTTACAAAAAAAAAAAAAAAAAAAAAAAAAAAAAAAAAAAAAAAAAAAAAAAAAATCACATCTCATAGGCCCTGCTTCATTCGGGGAAAGGTTTCTAGGTAGTTTCTCCCTAGGTCTGAATTTGGGGTCGAACCAGCGCATTCAAGCAAGTGAGTCAATCACTCTACAGTTTTGCCATATAGTGGTGCAGTATTTAAAAAAATAAATAAATAAAAAAATACATGTCAATAGAATATAGCTAACTGACAGAACAACATTACGTGAGAAAAAAGTGCAAATAGGTGGAGGATTATATGAGTATGTTATTAGATGGGACTGAGATCATACTTTGTGAATGGCAGGAAAAATAAGAGGGAAACGTACCATGCCATGAAGTAACTGTGCATTAGATTTTTATGCAAAATACACAGGTGTGTTAAAATAACTTTTCTATTGGGATCCAGACTATAGTAGAATGACAATTTTTGGCAAGGCTTGACACCATGCAGCTTGGCACTTTGAAAAAAAAAACTCAACCCAGCAGGAGAGGTATCCCTGTTGAAGATGGGAATAATAAACAATCAGTAGCAAACACGTCCCATTTGTAAGCCCTCATGTATGTATGATTTTGAGATAGGAGGTGTTATTGTTGATTGGTCTTGAACTGCAAGGAGAGTACTTCTGGGAATTTATAATTTGTAAACCTGTTCTCCAGGCGAAGGTCCATAATCCTGGCAAATGTCAAAACAAGTCAGGATTGTTGATAATTCAGCCGCGAATTATGATGAGCATGGGTGGGCATGGGGTAAAGTGTACTTTAGAAAGAGATTTGATGGCCCTACTTCGGAATATCATGTACCAATTTTGTATTCTTCACATTGAGGGAAAGGTATGATGAGATACAATCGTCACAAGCATTTGCAAAACTGGGTTGAAAATATAATGATAACAGAAGACAGGCTGCAACCAATAAAAATAAGCAGTAGAAAGGACAGAATGGTAATAAGAGGAGTGATAGCAGATGGCATTGGTAATTTCTTAATAAGAGTCAAAGCAAGTGGCATAAGGAGTCTGAAGTCGTAAATACATAAGCACAAAATGTTACTCTTTTTCATAGGCACTATTCTGGATTGCATCTTCATTTTCATTCAAGGATTATGAAAAAAATGTTTGTCGATATCTGCAGACCTTCAATCTAAATATGATCAAGGGATCGGTAAGAAATATTGTTGTAGTAGTAGTACTACTACTTTTAATAATATTATTTTAAAAAATAATAATAATAACTTTTTTAACATAATTAACGCTATAGAAGTGCTAATTACTCTGTACTGAAAAATAAGCTCTTATAGTTTCAAGATACCTCGCGATCAACTAGTTTATTTATTTGAATACTAATAAATCAAATTAGAGGAAGTTATGACTACTAAAAATATTGTAAGTATATCCAATATTTATTTATATTAAAAACATACAAAACACTATAGCCGGATAACATATCTTATATTATCCCTTTAAGCATATTTTTAATATTAAACTTCCCCTACACATGCAAGAATAAAATATATATATAATTTCAGGAGTCCTTGGTCATTCATATATATATAAATTCACACGCAAATTTAAAAAAAAAAAAAAAAAAAAATTCCATATTAACAAAAACATTGTTAGCAATACGAGTGTTAGTTCCGAGACACCGTATTGCATACAATTTATTTATATAATTCTTTTACGACGTGTTTAATTTTTTTGATCTTCTCAGTTATCACACCTGAAATTCAAAACTCTCATTAATACAATCTTACACCTTTCTTTCCTTTCCTCAATCTCTATATATTCAAAAACACATTCACTCTTTACACCCCTTATTGTAAGTATATCCCAAATTTAATTTTTCAAACTTATCCTCTTAACCAAATATATCTTCATTATCTCCTTTAATGCAGCAATATCTATTCTTAACCTTCTATTTAATACTACCGTTTTTGACTTAACAGATGCTTAACATCTTACTATCTGCGTGTATCAATATTTTGAAATTTTCATTTCTAGTGATTTCTTCCAAAATTTTCTACAAAAAGATTGCAATTTCTGTTGCCAATTCATGATCGACACAAAGCAGTTTAATGTGAATTAGGTAAATATTGTCAGAGAAAATACAATAAAGAAGGGTACTCCAGAATTTAAGTTTAAACTGTACAGTATAATTGGTATTATACATGAAAAAATATTGCTACTACAAGACCTACACAAAGTGACTGAATGTTATATATATATATATATATATATATATATATATATATATATATATATATATATATATATATATATATATATATATATATATATATATATATATATATATATATATATATATATATATATATATATATATATATATATATATTTAAGTACCTCAACCTCAATCCTAAACCAGTATAAATGTCCAGGCCACAAACCATAGATTCCACCAACCAATCATCTTGATCTGCAAATAATCTCACCATCCATTCAGACATAGGCGACTCTGGATGATAGGGTAATTTGCCTTTTACAAAAATGTCCAACTTTTTAAGTACCTAGAAAAAAAAATATTACAGAAATTACATAAAAGTGATTAATAAACATCTTGATCAACTTTACAATGATAATATTTAAAAACGAATTTGTATTCTTGACAATACTTATGTGGGCCATTCAAAAAGTACCAGACCTTTGGTTGCAAAATATACAATTACTTATTTGGGGCTCTAAAATTCCAGTCCTTTTTAGATTTCACATACTTTTTACAGCAGTGATGCCACTGTTGGAGGCATTTTTGGCATGCCACTTTTGGAATGGAGTTCAGTTGGGCCATCATGGATTCATGATTCTGATAATATCTTTTTGAGACAGAAATCAGATCTCTTTCAATGGTTTTCAGCTTGGAGAACAGCCAAAAAAAATACTTTTTCATCACTAGCTATTATGGTATTCAGAGTTAGTCCTGTGAAACTTCCACACAGCTGCTCCTGCTCCTATATTAGCAGCTACAGCACGAATTTTGCTGATACTCTCCACATGAGCAAATCTTTCAAAATGGAATGAACTGAACCAGTGCTCACCATCACTTCATTCATAAGTTCTTGGATAGTTACACAACAGTCATCCATTACCAGCATCGGTATTGGATAGTTACTTTATCATTTAAGTTTATGGATGATCTACTATAACATGCTTTGCTTTCAACCAATCTGCTGCAGCCATGTCTTTTTTAGCAATGAAAATTCATTGGGTGTACACTTCATGTTTTCACTCTATGTTTCACAGGAAGCAAAAACAAAAATTCACAGTGCAAGAAGTTTTCCTACGCCTAGCCACCAAACAAAAACTCCCATGCTTCCTTTGTTTCCTTAATAAAACATAAGGACTTAGGTCCTGTCAGTGGGATCTTTCAAGGAAGATCCTTTGGTTTTACAGGCCCATGGCAGATACCACTGGCAGGGCTAGGCCTATTGTGAATGCCAGAGATTATATCACATCTGTGACAAGAACACTTCACTATGTACTCATTTAATGACTCAGTCATTCGGAACTAAGCAAATATATTTCCAGCCTCAATGCAGCTTTGAACCCTAGCGCTCTTTCTTGCTACGAGAGTGCTTTGCTGTCTGAGCTAACAAAGCTGCCAAATTATTTTCAGAATAGAAACAATAATGAAAATAATAATATAATTATTTTATTACTACATAAAACTTTATAAAAGAATAGTTGATAACAATATCTATTAATTGAAAATGGATTTACGGTAGATATTTCTACATTCTTAGGCAATAATTAAAAAGCAGAACTAAATTTACTGGATGATGAAAAAATGATGATGATAATAATAATAACAATAATAATAATAATAATAATTTCATTTTTCCCTACGTGCCTGACTGCAAATAATAAGTGATGCACTAGAGTGATTTTTGCCAGAGGCCAGTCTCCAGCTAGAAAAATTATTATCTGGTCAGAGAATCAAGTATCTAAAGAGATGCAATATATATATATATATATATATATATATATATATATATATATATATATATATATATATATATATATATATATATATATATATATATATATATATATATATATATATATATATATATATATATATATATATATCAACAAAATTAAGTGAAATCTAGAAACTACCAATATATAAGCTCACACAAGGTATAAAAACGAAGCAGAACTCAACATGCTAAAGTTATAAAGACTGATAATTGCAATTATTATTTATTCCTCAAACTATTAAGGACAACCTGGAGCTATTGACTGCTAATCAATGGAAGTTAATGAAATATATAATTTGAATGTTACAACCATTTGAAAAAATTGACAAAAAAAAAAAGCAAGTTGCAATAGTGCAGATTTGTCTTTAGTAATACCTACTGCAAATGCACTGCATAAATATTTATCAAAAGCTTGCAAGGATAGTAGTAGAAAGAAATTTTGAGTTCATTAAAAGAATGTGTTTATCAAATTAAAGAAAAGAAAGGAAAGCATATAGGCAGTCTTAATAAATCCACAATATAGATTAGCTCCACTTAATGCAAATGAACATTAGGAAATGAAATTAATGGAAAAATTAAAAAATTAAAAATAGAAAAAAACAAACAAAAAAAAACTAGAAATAAAAAAAAAGCAGCACATTGATTCCAGATTCAGAGAGTCAGGAAAATCAGTGTTCTCCATCTCATTCTGATGTTCTCAGTGAAACAGAAAATAAAAACATTCAAAAGGAAACATATTACCTTTTGGGAATGCTTTTAAGGAAATGTTGATGAAAATGACCAAATTGAAATAATTTGGGAAGGTTTAGATATTCATAAAAAAAAAAAAAAAAAAAAAAGCTTAAAGAGAGGGATAAGCAAACAAGGCATAGAAGTAGTTGTTTAAAAAGAAAAGTTAGGAAAAATAAAGTAATAATGATGTCGAGAATTACTATTCCTCTCCACTTATGGAAAGAAAATTAACAAAAGACAATGTACGAGAAGACCCAATTTGTGGTGGAAAGAGAATAAGTAAAATATCAAAAAAGTTGTCTTCCTGATCTAGCAGAAAATACTTGTCTGATCCTTGTTCAAGTCTTTTTAATGAAAGAATGTTTAGCAGGCAGGAAAAATTTAAACTGAGAAAAGAAATTGAATTCCTCCCAAATTGGCAGGTAAGTTACTTTTTCTTCATCATAATTTAAAAGTACTTCATTTTAAGTACTAAATAACTAAAAATATAGTTTATATATATAAAATAAAAATAAAATAGGCATTTTTTAAAATTTAAGATTTAAGCATGAAAGAAACGCACAGATAAAGCAAATTTATACTATAATAGTATAAATTTATATAAACAACATTTAACCGCTACACAAAGTTTCAAAATTATAGCCAAATACTAAGAAGAATCATATCAAAAATAGGATTCAAAATAAATACAGTTAAATTCGTAACAATAGATATAGAAATTTTAGAGCAAATTTGAAAAAATAAGTAATAATAACACATTGTATATTTATTTTGTGGTAGCAAATTGGTTTAAAACCTTAGGACTATATATGGAAGGGGAGAAATCTACATTCCAAAGCAAAGTATATATATATATATATATATATATATATATATATATATATATATATATATATATATATATATATATATATATATATATATATATATATATATATATATATATATATATATATATATATATATATATATATATATATATATATATATATATATATATATATATATATATATATATATATATATATATATATATATATATATATATAAAATTGAAGATTTTTACCAATTCTGATTCTATAACTATTCACATTATTAAATGAATTTCTAACCAAAGTAGCCTATTAACATTCAAAAAATTACCAAAGAAGAAATAATTAATATGAGAAATCTAAATAAAAAATCAAAACTGTGTAAAATTTTAAATTTGAAAAGTTCTTTGTATACTGAAAAATATTATTTTGACTAACCTCTCTTAAACTTCTTTCAATAATAGCCATATCAACATCTTCAGATCCAGAACCTCCTGATCTTGATGAATTCTCTGATGAGGAATCGCATCTTGTTTCTTTCACAGTTACAGCAATAGCTTTGAATACTAATAGAACAACTTTATGCATAATAGTTTTGTCACAATTTCCTGATGTCATAGTACAACCAAGTTCTTCAGAGAAACCAGAATTCAATGAATTATAGGATGAGCTTGAGCAGGGTAGTGAAAGTGGATCTGTGGCAGAGGAACCACTTACATCATTTCTCCTATGGCCTGTTACCGCTGGACTTCCCCAAGGAACACACTCTAAAAAACGCCTGTCTTTGACAGCACGAATTATTAGGTGTGCTAAACTGCATGGTTCCTCTGCCAAAATATCTTGAAGAGCCAGCGTACTGCCATAACACAACACCTCATTATAAAGATCCAAAACTTTCCTCCATATCGTGTAATGTGTTTGATGAGTAAGTAATGTTAATAATCTTTCTAAACCTGAATAAAATTCTTTTGTGTCTGTTATAGAAAGGTTTGCTTTTACAGATATTAAGGATTCCCATAATGATAAAAAGGAAACTATAACATGTTGTTTTTCCATGGAATATTGAGTAATATGATGGGTTAACCTTGAAACTAGTATAAACCATTTAGATTCTAACTTCTTTGTGGCAACATACTTGACTTCATTTGCACCCTCAGTATCTGCTGGGCTAAGGGTTATCTTCAGACAATTTGCAGGTTGAGATCCCTCTGAATCGTGACCTTCAAGTGGATGTTCATCTACATCTTTCCACTCAATGATTCTTTTTATCACATTTATTGAATGACCAACTTCAAGTAAATTAGATGATTGAGCAATATTTTCAGACAGCTTTTCTAAGACAAACTGACAAGCAGAACCTCTGAGCATTAACAGCAAAGCTGAAATGGTTCTTCCTGCACTGTAACTTATGTACTTGTCTTCAAGAGCAAGAAGGCCAAATAATATATCAACAACAGCTCCTTCATTATCCGCTCCAGCAGCAACTACTTCCGATATTCGGGCACATACAATACCTTTACTTTGTTGCTTTAATGAAACTTCAAAGAAAAGGCTTAACATACTAGTGTAAAGAAGAGTTTCCTGACGAAGATGTGATAATCTTCCAACATGTTGTGATGAGAAGAATTCATTGCACAATGTTAATGAATGTAAAATTTCTGCTAACTGCAACTTGCAAAGGCATTTTTTTCGTAATTCCAAATGTATAACCTCAAGCTGAGTTTTGGGAAAAGAAGCAGAAATGTTATCACAATCCTTTGAGGGGGGTAATTTAACCCGCTTCTGATGGGGTTCCACCATCTTCACATCTTATCAAAATTATATTACATATCAAATATTATATTACATGATTTGATGTTGTCACTATAATAAGTCAAAGATGTTCAATGTAAGTATCAAGTACTATACATATACTAAATAAAAAATATACTAATAGAATCTCATCTTCAATTAATAATTTCCATTATTCAAGACAATGTAAATTAATTTCTGCTGAAAAAGAATAATATAAACATCGTAATACATACTTGAAATAAAAAAAAATAAAAAATTTGATGAAAATGATATATCACATAATAATATCATACTTGGCATTTCTATATATATACATAGTTTGGAGCACAACTGTGAAGGAAAAAGTAGATGTTAATAACTCTAAGACTTTGACTCCAAACTATTACACATTTTATTACTGTACTAAAATCTGAAATTAATATTTTTTTGTAACTGTAAATATCTTACCAGAACTGGCAATAAAAAACCATGAAAAGAAAAAAAATACTAATTAATTTGCTATCTATATCTTTGAAAACAAAAAATTCAGATTAATAACTGAAAATACATTTTTAAACAATTCTTACAACTACTTGTAAAATTCAATGTATTTGTATATATACATATTATACAGTATATAGATTACTAGTTAACATTCATTGAATCATGATGTGGACAGGATAGACTAAGAGATTAAAGATACAAATGTGGGTGCAAATGTGATACTGCATGATACTGCGTGTACAAATGATATACTGTAGGTCATAAAAGAATTTCAAGTTAGAAAATGCTGATTCAGAGAACGAAAGCAGTTGTAGAAGATGCATAGTGTCAGGAATATTACCTAAGTTGGGTGTAAGACAGGAATGGGGTAGTGGGGTTTTATGTATAAATGAAAGGACCAGGAAATCATGTATTTCAGAAAATATTAGATTTATAGGTCTCTAGAAAACTAGATAAGGTTAGAGGTGAAGGACCCAATCATTAATGGTGGTATAAATAAAAAATAACTAAAAACCTAATTAGTAACAGAGCATAATTGAATTGTAACAATATTATAAATAAAGATGAAGATATGAATTAGAATATCAAATGCTTCTACACAAATGCTCAAGAGCCTTAGAAACAAAAAAGATTAGCTGATAAATTATATCATAGAAGAGAATCTAGACAAGATTTGCGCTACTGATGCACAAATTAATGAGTCATTTTATGGGGACACCTTACAGGAACGTCTGTCAAGTTAGCAAAAGAATTCTTTTAAGGACAAACTTCAGAGGACAAATAGGACAGACAACCACAGTGTAAATTTAAATAAATAAATAAGAATTATTAAAATATAATTTTAAAAATATATATATATAATCACTCACGATTCAAGGGGTACGGGGGGCAGAGCCCCCGTAGATAAATGTTTCTCCTGACGACTATTTGGGTATAGCACCATATTCGTTAAATTTATTATATTTTTAAACATATTTTACTATTTCTTATTTATTTATTTTTACACTGGTTGTGTCTTATTTATCCCCTGAAGTTTGTCCTTAAAAAAAATCTTTAGCTAAAATGTTTTGCTAACTTGACAGACATCTTACAGGAATATGAAATAGATAAATATTTATTTTACCTATACGAGAGTAGAGGAAGAAAAGGTATAAGTGTGGCACTATGTTAAAAGCAATATTCATCCTGTGTTAATGACTCACATTGAAACATAAACCAAACATGTTGAATTTGTGTGGGTGGGTATATATATTTATATGTAAATATGGTGAAAGAAATCAAGGTAGCACAATACAAAACAGGCAAAGGAAACTGAGGCAGCATAACACTAAAGAAAAGGGCAAGTCATAATGGGATATCCTGATTTTCCTGACATTAGTGGGATTCCTTGACTAGTACAAATTATTAAGATATATATATATATATATATATATATATATATATATATATATATATATATATATATATATATATATATATATATATATATATATATATATATAGTGAATATTGTTTTTTGGTAGGCTAGGCCTTTTTATTTGCCATTGAGAGTAATTAATTAACAGTGGTTTATGGGTAAGTTAGGTCTAATTGCTAATTTAACCCTTTAAATCCAGGTTATCAAACTAGTTTGCTAAATCTAACAAACTAGTTCAACTTAATCTAACCCAGACTTAAAGGTTAAAACTATGCCTAACAGCCAGTAAATAGACCTAACCTAGCCAAAAACCACTATTCATTAACTATACTCAATAGCCAACAAAAAGGCCTAACCTACTAAAAAATCAATAATCACTAAATTTGCTTGCAATTTCCATACCGATACTCATATAGTAACATCATAATTCCAGTAAAACTCGCAATTCATAGATATATTGTTAGTTTCAACAACCTGGCCTTGTATGAAAAAATCCACTAGTTTGGATGACACAATTACCCTTTTTTTTTTTAATGGGACAGTCTTGATAGGCCCTAGTAACTTCTGTCTCTATTCTCTTATGTATGTTCTACGTTTTAATTGCATATTGAATGTGTAATTGTATAGTTTTATAGATTGTTTGCATAGAGAAAGTTGGTTATGAGATGAGCCACTCATAGTAAATAGCAACTTTTGACTGGGACATTCTTGATAGGCCCTTGTGGAGTCAAATTGTCTATATTTCATATGTTAAGATGATGAATAACAATCAGCTGATTGATAAATCTAATATTGTTAATTTTAGAAAACAGTTCTATTGTGCAAATCATGCTTTAAAAATGCCTGAAAAGCACTTCATAAAAATTACACTAATCTAAATTTTAAGGAAGATGTTAACGAATTGAAAACCATCTTTACAACTATCTGACTGGGCCAGATTTAATAGGAGCATGTGGTTTATAACTCTCGTAATATGTCCTTATATTTTCAAATGTATTTAGGCTACGCGCATCTACCATAGTAAAAACTTCTACCACACAATAAGCAAAATACGTAAGAAACAAAGGATACTTTTAAAGAGTACTTTACACATAGGTTAGCAAAACTATATATCAAAATAAAAATATTGCTTAATTTAATTGAATTTAATATACGATAGTTAAAAATTAAGTTGAATAAAAACTTTTTCAAATATAAATACTTCTCTAGCATAAGCCTAAGTTTACCTAACCTAACTTAGGTCACTGTAGAAGTTCGAGGGTCTACAGTGAATTTTGTAGTTATTAACAAGAGACGCTATTTGAAATATATTTAGCCCATCCTCATTAAAAATTTACACTAATTATTTTATGAGATTTGAAAAAACTTCATATCCTGCCACATATCTATCTGAGAATCCTTTTCTGAAATTTTTTTTAAAATTTATTTTAAGCTTTTATTTTTGTTTTAGTACGCTATGATTTCTATCAGTGAAACTTTTTAATATAAATATTTAATCTCAAAATCAGGGTATTTTCTTAAATCAGGTTTAAAAAGAAAATTTAGGTAAATAATTTATTAAAAAAAAAACAGTTAATGATTATAATATGAGGAATAATAAATTTTGAAGAGAAATTATCGTTATGTATTGATAACTAGTACTACTGTTTAATTATAAAAACTTCATATGCTTTCACCATAAACCGTGCTTTCACTAATTTATCTAGTGTACATACTTTTATATTTATTTTAAGTCTCCTTTATAAGAGTTTGTAATCTTGTTTTTTGTATCGATGTAGCTCATTTTGTTTCAAAAAACTCCCGGCTAAACAATGATCACTTTTTATCGAATCATCTTCAAGTCTAGACGTTATTAAAAATGTAAGAGTTTTTGTTTGTTCATTACAAGTCCTCAGAATTCGAAGGTATAAGGTATGGGTTATATTTTCTTTTCAACTCTTTCTTACTATCATATTTATTGCCTTCTACTCAAATATATAACTGCGTAACGTTCTTAATTATATTGAATTCGTATATGAAAGAACTTCAAGAGCAACAAAGTCTTTTGAAAAAGTTCATAGTAAGTCTCCTTTTATTATTTAATTGTAACACTAATTACAACCCTTCTCTTTCAGGTCTTTTAATAAAAGCTTAACCCAAAGTTTTTATATAATAACTCTAGACCAGGGGTTTTCAATCTGTGGAGAATAAAAGCTGTTTATAAACTTTCACTTTTTATCTAGTGTATTTGCTTTATCTATTATAAGTTTTCTTTTATATTGGAGAAATTATATTAAATGTTCCTTCATAAAGTTTTATAAAATTTGGTTGTTTTTTGTATCGATGTGTCACTCAATAGTTTGGCACGTAAACAAACTGCTGGCACCTGCTGGTTTCAAAAGCACTTTTCAAATTTTTGTCAACGAGTTTAGACGTATCACAAAATGTAAAATTTTTTTGGTTGTTCGTTATAGACTTCAAGTTCTGAATTCAGGTATCACTTATGAGGTAATTTTTATCTTCACCTCTTTCTTACTATAACCTTTCAATTGACTCTTCTACTTAAAATATACCTCTAATAAGTTCTAATTGTTAATATATATAATACAGATCTCTTCAAAGAGAACAATTTATTTGGAAAACTGTATATGGTAAGTCAAAGATTACTATTTCATTTAATCAAAGTTTACCCTATGGTAAACTTTGATTTAATCTAATTTTTTTCCTTTAAGATCAAAAATGTAATGATTAGCATGGCATTATTCAGCTTTAAGTCGTTATAGGAGTGCGCTCCCAAGTGAGGCGTGAGCATAGACTTTGGGCGTGAGAGAGTTTCAGGGTAAGCGTGCTATACTGTGAAAAAAACAAGACAAAAATATTCTCAAGTATTATTAATTAAGATGTAGAAGATATTTCCATAGTAACTGCACGGTAAATATCCTTATACAATGGTAACTGTTAGAGTTAAACCACGGTAAATATCCTTATACAATGGTTAAACTAAATATGTACCAGGGTTGGCATAATATCAGTTGATTTTTTTAACATGATTTTTTCAGGTTTAGCATAATAAAAATCAAAGTAAATAAATAAGTTGATTTTTTTTTTTAAATCATACTTTTAAGATCGAAATATGAGAACTTTAAAAAAAAGTAAATCATTTAAAATTAAAATAAATTTAAGCATTTTATTGAGCTGGGTGAAAATTAATTAACGTTCAAACGATATTTTTTACTAAATTATTGAAACCTGCAACACTTTTTACTTTTGAATTCTGACTTTAGATATTTACTGTAAAAGGCGGATGAGTTATTTAAAATTTATTAATTTTAAATTTCAGTAGAAATATATATATATTTAAATTTAAATTTATATTCTTTTTTTTATTTTTTATTTATTATTTTTTAGCAAGCTGTAAGAGTAAGACCGTCACTAAGACCATGACTCAACAACCCTTAATAATCACAAATTTCATTTAATTAAAAAATAAAAAATAAAAAGTTAATATAAGCTATCTAGTATCTATAAATAGGCTTACGTGGAGATTGTTTCTGAGTTTCGATATTTTTTATATCGATACTTTTTATTTCTATATTTTATTTTAATCGATACATTATCCCTAAAAGAATTTTAGTTTGCGTTTTATTTACATTGTGGTCGGATGTGGTTCTTGTGTAGGTTAGACCTCTTTTACGGCAACTTCTTGTGTAGGTTAGGCCTCTTTTACGGCAACTTCGGTAGTTCAGGTTATGATAAGTCGAATTAGGTTCTGCTAGAAAAGTAAGTAATAATAATTGTGTGTATGTCTAGTAATAGTACCTCTGGCAACTCTCTTGTTTACGATAGGCTTCTCCGATATTTTCGATTTTCGATATTTTTTAACAATCGAAACTCAGAAACAATCTCCACCTTTACCCTATAAATATAAACATTCAAAAAAGTTTATGGTAGTTTAACTTTTCTGTAGAATTGTTTAAAATAAAGGAACGAAGGAAAATGAAAAGCTTTAGGGTTGAAATGTGCTAGCATTAAGCCATTTACCACCAAATCTTTTTTCTTTTTTTTTTCCAAGATGAATTTTTTTATTAATAATTGATTTAATCGGACCAATTCATTTATATTTCATATTCTGTTTAAAGCTCTAACTGTCTCTATTTACTTATTTTCTAATTATAGAAATTATTGTTTTATTTTTCTTCAAAATTTAAGTGCTGATAGTTCCATAGCAAAAAATTAATAAATTTTTTTTAATTTTAATATTTTCCTTAATAATATAATAATAAAAAACAGGGTAGGGGATTTTTTTATATATAAATCAAATTAAAAAAACTAATGATTTTTTTATTCTTTATTTTAATTTTTTTTCATTACAAGTCTTTTTTTTTATTTATTAGTAAGCTTGTTCGCCTAAGTAATAATTAATAAATAAATAGAGTAAATAAGTAAATTTAATTAGTTAATTAGCTTAATTAAGTTATTTAAATGATAATTTTCTTAGCTAGTAGTTGAGGATGTTTTCGAAGAGTCAGAACTTACAAAAGGGGCAAGCTTCAGCAGTTATAATGCATCCAACATGATAAGTGTAGTAGATAAACTCCATGTAGACCACTCTGAAATAGAAAATATTAATTAAGATTGTGAATCTGAAATTTGTATCACTGAACCAGAAAATTGTGAAGGTTGTTTAGAAATGGAATTTAATTAAGATATGGAATCTGCTTTCACTGCTGTGAATATAGAGCACATGTAAAGTACAGTACACACACGGTTCGCTATCAGAGATGGTTTGAAAGGACATTGCTATGACTTGCTATGACTGCCTGACACCAGAAGTTGAAGTTATATTAAAACATAAAGGAGGAAAAGTTGCTATCTTAAACCAAGCAACTAGGTAGGGCAGTACTTACCTAATGATTAAGCAACTTTTAGAACTAAAGAATAAATTAATCACATAACTCATCCAGACATAACAATGACTGATTTTCAGTGGTGTGAAGTAGAAAGGTTTGAAGCAATCCTTCATCCATTCTTAGTGACTAAAAGACTACAAGCAGCTGAAGTTAACCCCTGGCTTCTTTTATAAAGAGTGGCAAAAACTTATGCTGACATTTTCTCAAATAGGTGGAATAATTGCAGATGCAGTAAAGAGTCAGTGGAAAAAAAGAGAGAAAGTTCTCCTTAATAATGAAGTATTACTTGCTTTTTTTATGCAGAATGATAATACAGGTCAGTAGAGGGAAGATAGCATTGATTTATATAACAATTTAAATGGATCAGTATAATACTTCTGAACAATCAGCAACTCAAAAAGAACAAAGTTTAAAATTCCAAGCACTGAATGTAATTAATGAACTTAATGTAAACCAACCTTCAACTTTATCATCCTCTTAATTTTGAGGATGAAGCAGCTTATGAAGAGTTCTTTGATCTGAAAGCCTAATGCTGTTGGACTGAAGGAAAAATAGATAGTAAATGAGGGTCTCCTATTGGAAAATTAAGCTTGATATATTTCATACTTTGTTTGTTATGGAGAAAATAGATAGATCATCAAAGCTAAATGCCTTAAAGACGATTTTACATTACCCAAAAATAATTCAGAATGTTGCTTATACAGTAACTTAAATGCCAGTAACAAGTTAATGAAAGAGGATCTAATTGAAGCCATATAGTTTCTTAAAACAAATTTATTTTGAATAAAATTTTGAAATTATCCTTTATTATTTTTGATGAAAAGTACATTTTGTTTTATAAATTTGGTTGTATTGATTAAAAAAAGGGACTTTGCATTGTGCGAACAAAGTTGTGCCCAGCTCAAAACTATTATAAAAGAATGAGGTTTTGAGTCCCATTTTATTATTATTATTTAATATTTCAGAGGACTGGAACTGCATTTGGGCTGATGTTTCTGAGTGGTGGTAATACCTAAACACAACTGTAATAGAATTAGGAAAATCTTTAAATCAAAGGTGGAGCTAGAGCTGGAGTCACATCTGACAATGGCTCTGGTGCCAGAGCTGAAACATTTCATCAGCTCCCCAGCCCTGGCTGTACTGCAATAATATTTAAGTTAAAGTAACATTTTTTTGAAATATACTTCTTAAAGGCAGACAAAATGATATGCCATATTGGAAAAAAAATTTTTTTTAATCATTTGAAATTTTTTATTTTATTTTTTTAATGTGTTTTTTTTTTTCTTATGAAATCCTTTGACATTTACTGATAAACCAAAAAAAATCATATTAAGATTATTTCCTCTATGTAGATAGGCTGAGTTGAAAAACAATTTATAGTTCCATTCTTATTTATTACCCTAGATAGCAAGCTTTTTTCTTTTATCTTTCTATTATAGCCCCCAGTGAGTCCATTGAGTCCTAATGGAAAAAAAAAAAAAAACTTACTCACATTTAAAACATCTATAGGCAGCATTTTGAAAATTTGAATCCTATCTCTTTTAACATACATTTTCTTTTTTTTGACAGTAAATATCCACAATTTCTTGAGCCAATCCCTGCAACTTATTTTCAAATCCAAAAATCATTCTTGTTGCTCTGTGCTGTACTGCCTTCAGCACATTGTCTTGGGTAAGGAGCCTAAACTTGTACATAGTACTCAATCAATGGTCTAACATAACCATTATAGAACTTCAGATAACCTCCTTACTTTTATAATTAACATTTCAATTTATAATTCCAAGCATTATATTTCATTTCATATGAATTTCATTCATATGTTCCAAGAGTGGAATACCTAAGCTTTCTATTCTGAAATTTATAAAACATTTGAACATTTTACTTCCAAATTTCAGTGAGCAGCATAACCAGGTTTAAAAATTTTTTTTTCCTAGTAGATGTGTAGCTGTTGTCAAGTTTTACACAATGTGTCCTTGATTCCACCATTTTAAAACCTAGAGGCACATTTTACTTTTGAATTCTCACTATCATGGGATAGGGAGCATCCTCTTGTTTTGGGACAGAATCTTTTCCAGGAAATTTTGGATACCTACAGAAACTGACCAGGGCTGGGGGTGCCTAAAATTTGTAAATAGGTTAAAAGCACTGAAATTTTTAGGTTAAGAAAATTAGATATATATAATTTTAATTGAGATTTATTTAATTATAAGGAAGGAATAGAATAGTCAGCATTCACTTAAATTAATGATTAAATGAATTTTCTCAAAAAAAAAAAAAAAAAAAAAAAGAATCAGAAAATTACAGATTTTGTATAAAAATAAAAATTTTTTTTTTTTTTAAAAAAAAAAAAAAAAAAAAATTTTTTTTTTTTTTTTTTTTTTTATTTTATTTTTTTTATTCACAATAGTGATTCAACAGGTTTTCTTATGTAAGACCCTAAGTTAAAGTTTGAAAAAATGTAAAATATAAAATTATCAATATAACCTGTATTTCATATCATTGCCATTTTATTGCTGTGTATCAAACTTATTTAATGTAACTACATTATTTCAAAATTATTATTTTGTTTATACTTTCAGTTACTACTTACTATGGTTAAAAGATCAGCTTCAGCAGTATGGGAGTACTTTACAATATTTCAAGATAGACTCGAAATAGCTAAATGTAACATCTGCAGCCAGGAAATTAGAAGAGGACCTCCTTGTACTACAAGTAAAAAATTTTTGGTGCTTTGTTCTTTTATGTTGATGAAAAAATATTTAGATCGGAAAGATTGGTATTTGATTGTAATTTTATTATTTATTTAAAAATGTCTTTTTTTACAATTTTTCCGCTTCACTGCAAGTAATTTTTGCAAAAGAAAATTTAAAATTAATTTATTTCACTCAAATTCTCGATTTAATGTTAAAGATGTGGATCGTTGAAAATGAATTGTGAATATAATTTCTGTTGGTTTCATAAGAATATTTTAAATGAAACTGATGCAGTGAGATGTTTTCAGAAATACAAAATTGCTATTGATAATAAATTATTTTTTTATTAGGTTAGGTTAGGTTAGGTGGTTAGCTCACGATTTACATAAAACTATTTTCTCTAGGTTTGTGCCAATTCAGTGTCAACTTCTGAGCCAATTGAGGACATGACTTCACCTTTCAAATAGATGAGACGTTATTTTAAAAGCGTAAAAATCATAAAGGACGCTATATATATATATATATATATATATATATATATATATATATATATATATATATATATATATATATATATATATATATATATATATATATATATATATATATATATATATATATATCTCATTTATTAAATAAATAAAAAAAGCTCAAAAAAGTTTTATATGCATTTCTTTCTATCATTAAAAATTATTATTTTCATTTTTAACTTCTAAGTAAAGACAGGCGGAGAAACCTTTCCGATCTAAATATTTTTTCATCAACATAAAAGAACGAACAATTCAACCAAATCTTTATGGGAGCATCCAAAATCAAAACAAAGATGGACATTCGTAAGCAGAAGAGTAATGGTCAAAAGAAAAAGAAAATATTGAAAAAAGAAAAAATTCTTAATTTTTTTTATATTTTGTTTGATTTGATCCACCATTAATAAGTATAATTTGCCATTTTAACCAAGGCAGGCAAACCCTGGTTTTCCCAGATTTTTAGCTGGGGTTGGCCAGGGCCCCAGTCTGTCCATTCCTACAGGACACAATTCCAGGTATATACCAATGGTTCGAAGGTGCACCAAGGTTCAGTGTGCTTTACTGCAGCAGAAGTGTGTATTTCCCTAACCTTGCCCTTACTCAAAATTGGAAACTGTCTTCTTGGCATTCTGTGATTGAATTATATGGTATCCTTAAGGCATTTCTGTTTGTGGTGGCCCATCTGCTTCCTAAAGTTGTAATAATCTCTGATTCTGCAAAATTGAATTTAAAATGTACAGAATTTGGCTTAGATCTTTACACTCTCTATAACTTTAATAAGACTAGCATGTAAGTATTCTGGGATTTCTCTTATGGATTTTAATTATTTTTGTATTCTTTTCAGAATTGTAAATACTTAATATATGCTGTACAATATAATTTATCAACATCAATAAATTTAAATATTTGTGAAATATACTTAAAATGCCTGAAGGAAATGGTCATCTGCTTTGTGTTCCGGGTGAAAGGCTTTGTGAATCCAATGAAACCTTTATTGGAGGAGAAGGCACATACACTTTGAATGGTTATATATTTGCATCAGTCGCTGGAAAAGTTGAACAAGATGTTAGAGATAAAATAACTTTAATCAAAGTAAGAATATTTACATAATATTAAGTGCTTACTAAGTTTGTTCATCTCATAAATTTCCTTAAAGTTTAAATATAGTTTCTGTATTTTATTGAACAATCAAAATTAAGTCAAACTAAAAAGCTTGAAAGCTATATATATATATATATATATATATATATATATATATATATATATATATATATATATATATATATATATATATATATATATATATATATATATATATATATATATATATATATATATATATATATATATATATATATATATATATATATATATATATTAGGGATGGAATGAAGTATCGGTATCGGCAAGTATTGGCATATTTTCCGATATCGGTATCGGCCTTTTCAGTATCGGTATCGGCAAAAAAATTGTATAGGAGTAAAGTATCGGTATCGGTAGTAGTATCGGCAAGTATCGTCATATTTTCAGGTATCGGGTATCGGCTTCGGGGAATTTTTAGGTATCGGTAAAAATTTTGGTATCGCTCCATCCCTAATATATATATATATATATATATATATATATATATATATATATATATATATATATATATATAATATATATATATATATATATATATATATATATATTATATATATATATATATATATATATATATATATATATAGTTTTGATTATTGGTTCAGTTAGGGATAGATAAAAACTAAAGAAAGGAAGTTGCTTAATGAAAAAGTTAATGTTTTTCCTCCCACCATGTCAGGAAGGTTGGGGTCATTTTATACTATGAATTACTCTTATAAATTGCTCACCCAATCACAGTTCTCAGTGTTAAGAAGTTTGTGTGACTAATATTAAAAATGGTAATAGTATTATTGTTATTTTTTTTTTTTACTATTGAAACCTTATTGGAAAAATTTATAAATTATTAATTTTGAAATGTATAAATATTTTTTTGCAGGTTTCAAGAGGAGGAGAAACGTCAGTAATGCCAGAGGTTGGAAGCATTATAACTGGCAGAGTTCTTAGTGTAAATCAACTACAAGCAAACATATCCATATTAGCAGTTGGAGAAAATATGCTTCACACACCTTTCCAAGGAACTTTGAAGAAAGTAAATGTTCGTCAACATGAAATTGATAGAGTAAGTGTTTATTTTTTGACAGAATTGTAAGATTTACAGAAGAAATCTTCCAACCATATTTTTAAAATTGCAATTGAAAATGTTTTTTATTTTTATTGCTGAGTATATATAGTACTATCATTATGTAAGTGGTTGATGAATGAAATTGTATATTACAAGTATATAGGATAATTGTTTTGATGAATGAAGTTGTGTATTCTGTAGGAAAGTGGATTCAGAGTTATTTTAGTTTTAATGTTTCTGGAACAAAAGTTCATGAAAATGTACCATCTCTGTCTTCGATATAAATTTTAATAATTCCATTTTAATCAGACAAACACCAATAACTTCATTTTCAGAAAAATGTTCTTAAGTATTGTGTATTATTTTAATAAGAATTGTGCATTATTTTCAGTTAATTTTACATTTTTTATATTTAAAAGGTTATCTTTTAATTTAAACTAAATCTTGTGCTTTTGAATATTTTGCAAGAAGTACAGATGGATTGCATTGTGTGCCATTGATTGATGGGAAACCAATGATAATGTGATAAAAATTAAACAAAATGAAAATTAATTGTTTAACTTATTTGAAAGGGTAAGATCTATAATCCAAATTTCCAACTCCATCAAAAATCAGCAAAAGAAAAAACTATTGAAGGACAAGCATCACTTAGTAGGTTCTTTGTTTCAAACAATTATTGTGGCATAGACTTGGAAAAAGTTTCCAAAACACCCTGGTTGTAATATGTTCTGTGGCAACTCTGATTTATATAAATATTTACTAGCCTTATTTAATAACTTGTTCCTCTGTAAAACCAGAACTACATAAACATAACACTTTAATTTGTTTTCAGTGACACCTTAGATAGTAAGGAGGGAAAAGGAAATTATAAGCGGGTCAATTTAACATAACTAGTTGTAAAAAATTAGGAAAAGATATAAAAAATTTGAAAAGGAAAACATCTAGATAATGAATTATGGCAGAACTGTCAACATGGTTTTAAGAAGGGTAGATCATATTATGCAAATATTTTGGGAATTATAAAGAAAAAGATTTGGATGTGATTTATAAGCAGTAATTTAAATGTGTCTATGCGTTAATAATGATTCAGGTATAGAGTTAATGTAAGGGAATGTTAGAAAAACAAGGAGTTAATTAACAAACTTTATAATGGCTATGTTTGTCTATGAATTGAATAATGGGCAGATTTGGGCTCGCTTATCTAAGGATTTCCAGTTAGTTATTCGCATGATGAAAATTTGTCTTACGATGAGCCACTTAAAGTTAATGGTAGCATAAATTCTTTTTACTGGGACAGTCTTGATAGCCCCATGTAGTTTCTAATTGTCTTTAACTCTTATTTTATTCCAATGTTCTTAAGTCTAATATGTTGTAGAATAAAGATTAATCACGGAAAAAGTATCAGTAAAAAATAAAACTTACAGCTTTAAGTATTATGTTTAATTCAAGGATTCTCAACCATGATGGGAATTTTAGAAGTTTTACAGGGAAATTTGTATCACAGATTGACAAACTCAACTTGTAGGAATATTGATCGTTCTATAAAGTACAATTCTACACAGATTGTGCATAATCTACATTCTACAGGATATCGCATTTTATTAATGTCGCAGTGTATATTAAAATAATGATCAATATTTCGCATTTTTATCTGAGGATATATTTCTTTAATAGTTACATTTGACTTTTTTTTTTTTTTTTTCAAAGATTTTGGACATTATCATAGGAATAGATGATTAATTTATTCAATATGATTTACATGCATCACCAAAGGAGAAGAAAGACCTCATTGTATTATTTGTTGCAAGGTTTGTCAAAGGATACTATAAAGCCATCGAAGTTAAGTAACCCTTGCAGAATATTTATTCTTATCACAAAGAACAAAACAAGAATGGGAATGGAATTTTTTGTTAACGTCATTAAAATTCCTCAGAAAGTTGGGGCTGGATTTAAGAGTGGCATTCTAAGAAAGTAACTACAAGGTAATAAAGGTGAACATGTCGTAGCACTTGAGATAGCATAGCAAAGCAGAAAAAACATACAATTGTGGGAAACTTTGATTAAAAATTTCACTCTCACAATGATGAAAATTGTGTTGAGAAATTTTCTTGAGAAAAACCTTGCCACAGTTTCAGTATCCAACAAAAAAGAATCTGCAACATGATCATTGATACCATGTATCGAGTTACACATTTTCAATGATTAAGCGATTATATATATATATATATATATATATATATATATATATATATATATATATATATATATATATATATATATATATATATATATATATATATATATATATATATATATATATATATATATATATATATATATATAGGGTCAGCTTTTTTTAGATGAATGAAAGCTTCTTAAAATGTAGAGTTTATACAAATAATTTGTGAAGATATTATTTTTAGAGTAAATGGGTAGGTGAAATATATTGCAAAAAAATATTTTTAAAATAAAACAAACTAAAATCTCAGTCCTTAGCACATGAACTTGGGTATATAAGGTACAACAATATAAATAATGTCTAGTATACTATCATAGTCAAGTAAAAAAAATTATTTTTTTTTAAGATAAAACCACTAAATGCAAATATAAATAATAAAGTCAATAAAATGCATTTTAACTATATATATATATATATATATATATATATATATATATATATATATATATATATATATATATATATATATATATATATATATATATATATATATATATATATATATATATATATATATATATATATATATATATATATAATAAAAAAAAATTTAAACTGTGTGAAGCAAAAAATTTAAATATGCATACTTTTCTTAAAATTTCTCTAAAAATGTTCGTATGTTGAAACCTATAAAGGAAGATTTGCATTTCTTTTGCAAACCATATTGTCAAAATAAAAACCCACGCGCAGTAATTGTGCATACACATTTCTCTCGTACGTTATATTAAAGCATCCATTTTCAAAATTTTTGCAAACCACATGCATTATTTTCTTCGTTTTGAATAACTATCAAAATTATATGACGTTTTTTTTTCATTGGAGTTTCTTATAATAAGTTGCAAAATATGAAATATTTAATCCTATTTAAAAAAATTAAGAAATAAAAAGTAATAAATAACAGTTGTACACTAGCTAGTTGTATATAATGGTGGTTGCACAAACCTGCAACCAGGTCACCGAGCCGCCCCTGAAAAATAAAAATATATATATATAAATATATATATATATATATATATATATATATATATATATATATATATATATATATATATATATATATATATATATATATATATATATATATATATATATATATATATATATATATATATATATATATATATATATATATATATAAACAAAATTTTATGTGAAAATGTTTGTAGGTTCTATAGATATGGTGTTAGCTATGTTGGGGACAAAATCTGGATTTTCAGATTGTAAAATAAGTAAGTTCCAAATGTGGAAGTCGTCCATTGTATGACCATCAACAAACTTTGACTTCAGTAACGTTTTATATCCACAAGGTTGAGTTTGAAATAAACAATTCAAATTGTGAATTTTTTCAAATGAACTCTCAGGACAGTTTTGTGTTTACATGGATGAAGGCCATAATTTGCATCTTTACCACACAAAAGTTTGATGTTTTTAAGAGGGAAATTTAACCGAACTAGTTTTTGAGCGTTAGAAGCTGGGCTTGTATATCTTTATATTTTTTATTGAAAGTTCATAGAAAGAGGGAAAATTTTCGTGATTGGTTGATAAGGAATGGATTATTTATTGCCTGTTCTGTTGACATTATTAATTAGCTCTGTAAACTGAATCTTTAGATGTCAAGAAGAAATTGAAACATAAAATTTCTTGTTTCTTTGTAAACTTTTATGAGGTGGCAGGAATATTGGAAGGTATAGATTAAGATAAAAACTTCTGCAATAAGGAATTATCATAATCTATTGCTGGTGGTGATGACTAAGTGCTTTTTATGTCTAAGAGTTGTCGAAGATAAAACAAAAACAGGTTTCTCATTGACCATTGTTTTCATCTGAATAAATTAAATTAAAATACCTTGGTATTCTATTGAAGTTTGCTTTCAGACTATGAAGTAATTAATTGATAAACAAAAAAAAAATAATAAAAACCATTAAATCCTTTTTGTTTAACTTTTTCAATTACTTCTAAATTTGTAAAACTGTTATAAAAGTAATTCTAGTAAAAGTTTATGTATTAATATAGAAAATTAAAATATTTCGTATATTGTATTATATTCATATTTTATTTGGAAAGTACTTTTTTGAGTTAAGTAAATATAGAAAGGAAATAATGACATTATTTTGTTAAAGGGTTCATGATCATTGATCTATTTGGAATGAGAATTGCATTTAATCAGGGTTATGTACTTGGAGTGAACAAGTCGCACAGTTTAAAGTTTAGACTTAATTGTACAATTTGAGGAGTAAATTCATAATACTTGCTTATAATGGAGTCAAAGCAATCGAAATTGCACATTTTTAAATGGAGTCGGAGTCAGAATGAGATGGATTCCACAATCTTTCATTAAGCTGAAAGTTTAATGTGCAAATTTTTTTTTCTTTTTTTAAGATGGAAAGATTTTGGTTCATTCATTCCAGTTGCTGAAAAGGGACGAATTGAATAATCTCGATTTGGTATTTTACATTTCAAGTTCAGATAATGGCAATTATAATTATTTATTTGATTTAGTTGGTTTACTTTATTTATTCAGTAAAATATCATTCCACAAAAGTAAATATATTTAATTTCATATGTACAGTCGTGAACAAAAGTTCGTTCCTATTAGGCTGGAAATAAATATTTATATAAAATGGGGATCATTTCAGGTTCAGCCAAAAACAGTTCAATTAAGCCCCTCTCAATGTTTTTATTGTCTTTTTATTCAAAATAGAGCTTTTATGAAATGATTTCCATTTTATATAAATATTTATTTCCAGCCTAATAGGAACGAACTTTTGTTCACGACTGTACATTTCTTTTTAAGGTTGAGATGTATAACAGCTTCAGACCATTTGACATAGTGCTGGCTAAAGTTCTTTCTCTAGGAGGAAGTAGAAGCTATGAGTTGTCAACTGCGCAGAATGAACTCGGAGTTGTGACGGCCAAATGTGAAGAAGGTCATTATCTTATTCCTTCATCATGGACTGAAATGAAGTGCAGCTGCAGAACAGAAAAAAGAAAAGTAGCCAAAGTGGTTCCACCAAGAAATGCTCCTGCGTAAAATTGAAACGTTGTAGTTGGACATTATTATTATTACTTACCATTCCAGTGAATAATAATAATAATTATAAATTATTATTTTACTGTTAGTGGTAAGAGTGGTTGTGTTACTACTACTACTACTAAGAAGTTGAAGATTGTTTTGCTAGAGTTTTAAAACCCTATTGTAACTGTGATATTTTTAATTATTAAGAACTGTAACCAACAATTTTGATATTACATTGAAACTTTAAAAGTTAAATTTTTTTTTTAATATACATTTTTGGTTTTGCCATGTATATTTATTTAGTAATAAAATGATCTTTATTTATACAAACCACAGGTCCCAAAATTTAACTAGTGATTGAATAGAAATTTGACTTGTTTATTTATGATAGCAAATTGGTTAAAGCAGTAGTCGTGGTTGCTATGACTGAGAACGATTAAGCATTAAGACATGTCTCATTTCTCAGCTATAAATGGGTACCTATCATTAGATTTTTCACTTTGTGTTGTAAAGTCAATTGATTGTTTATGGTATGCTCTATCTGAATTCTCCTCCTCAAAAGGCTAGGAAATTCTCTCTCTCTCTCTCTCTTTCTTTAACCTCTTGGCGCAATCTTAATTGAGGAGCCACACTGTGCCCTATGTTCTACGATAGTTCGGCATCTTTAGAGTAGATGGTCTTTTGTTTCTGGTACTAGCTGACAATTTTGGCATATTGGAGATGTTGCGAAATTTAAGACGTCTTTTACAGACCTGCATATTTGGGTGATGTCCCAACCTCATTCTTTGTAGTGATATTTATGTTTTGCGTGGGAGAGGTTGTGTGAATTAAATGAGGTGATTGGGTTGTCGAATGTTTAAGCATCTCTGAGTAATAAAGGTCTGTATGTGTTTGTTTAGAGAATTATTATTTGTGGGCGGTGGAATGGTTCTGTAGATGTTGCAATATTATAGATTTGAGGAGGATGATAGAAATCTTAGGTTGTGGCAGGGCTGTATTGGGTTTAGGAAACTGAAATAAAGTTGTGTTCCTAGCGTGTCTAGATTGTCACATATGGAAAGGATTTTTGTTTCTTCATGTTCGCGTGGTTTTGGTGCAGCCAGTTATGATTTGGATTTTTTTTTTTTCCTGTCTATGAGTACATCGGCTGGGTTTCAGGCTGAGGATGCTTAATTGAGTGTGGCTGTTATAAATTTGTATGCTGTGATGAGGGTGGCTGATTCATTGCTGAAATCATTTTGTGAAAGGGTTCGTAAAATGTTTAGTTTTCAGTTTGCGAAGTTGGTTTTGTATGAATGATGTGTGTTGTAAAGGTGAAATGAGTGAAAAAAAAGTAAAACCCAAGATTTTT